>CM041779.1:78807383-78852187 GCA_023374045.1 Limonium bicolor | reverse complement strand
GTCTCCAACTCTGAGATGTACGCCTCCAGCTTATGTGGGTCGGTCTCCCCCATGAATGAGGGGGTCTCATCTGCCAATGTTGCCTTGACCCAGTTGTCTCTCGTGGCGGTGGCGGTGGTGGTTGAACTCCGGGCATCTGCCCCTGCTGTATCGCAGCCACAAGCTGGGGTACCATCTGGCTACAGCGGCTGCTACAGCCTCAGCCATAACCTGGGCCGTAGTATTCTCGCCCTGGTCACCACATACCGTACCGTACCACTTCCGCGGCTCTCTACCACGCGGTCTACCTGCCATCTGTATTCACATGAATATTCATTAGCAATATGCTTGCACACTTATCGGTCCAACGGTTGTAACGCTTCCCGACAATGAGGTATCTCCACACTTAGTTAGTGGTTAACCTTTCCATAATGTTCACTGAAGTAACTGTAGTTAGGTTTCCTAACTCGGTATATTCCTAAGCTCGGTATTCTAGTCATCAGAGCGATACTTCGCTCTGATACCACTTTTTGTAACACCCCTAACACGCACATGATACTAAATGAAATCACAGCGGAATTAAATAACTAAACAGTAACTAACGCTTCGGTGCTACAACGCCGTCAACCACCCACGTGGCTGACAAGGCAGAATAAATACAAGAGTACCGGTCTGATGATCAGACTTCCGAGCATAAAACTAAACTATAAATACATCATATACAATACCGAGTGTTTACATATCCTTCACTGTATAACATCACTGTAACTGCAACAACCAAATGTATATAACGCCACAGGAGCACAGGCGCATCCCGGGCCAACATCCAAAAGTATACAAAAGTAAACCTGCACCCTAGGATCTAAAGCCACTCCGCTTCCTCGATCCTCATCCTGCAGTATAAGAAATATGGATCCCCCGAGGGGGTCAGCAACCCTTGGCTGGTATGGCTAACGCGCAGCCCATCGGCTACCGGGATACGCGCAGCTAATTGTCATGATAACATGGCATTCATTTACATACATAACATAACATAACATGGAGCATAGCATCAATAGTGCACAGCTCATCATCACATACACGGTGGATCTTCGTTCCACAAAAACAAACCACAAGGGTCAAATAACACAAGAGCCTAGAGAGTGATTCACTCATTACCGTTCTGTTAGACGAACGAGTAACTTAAGTCACCGATGGTTCGGATTTAGTGACCCGAACACACCACACAAACACAGGTTCCCACTAAACCGATCATAAGTCAGAATAGGTAAGCTTTGGAAGAAGCTAGCGGGAGATCGAACGCCAAATTAAGGAGAACAATCTTAACAACATAAGAGTCGAATCTGATTCAGATATCTACTCTTAACTTACATGCATGACCGGACAACCGGATTCCTCACTTCCCAGTTAACACTTGTTAGAAGTTCATAGTGGAACTTAACATCCAACACACAATAGGTGGTAAGTCATGTTAAACACACACGAGGGAAATGAGTCACAACATAACATAACAATAATATGAACAACTGTAAACTCATTACATGTTTAAATCTTATAACGTCATAAACACACAGAAAAACATACAACACACAAACCGGTGTAAACCGCTAGACAACAGACTGCAAGAAAACCATACCTCGGTCCTTGCCTCGACTGGTTTCCACCTTGAGAGAATCCTAAACACATTAGTAACGTCGGTTAATTTACGCACTAGTCCATTATTAACATTATCTACTCAACATTTCTAGTTTATTTTTATTTTACACTTGTTACAACTTTTCATCCTTTTTAATTGCCTTTAAAACCCACCTAACATGTCTCACATAACCTTATAATATCATTACTAATCAACTACCATTTTTAGATAACAATTACCATCTTAAAACAATAATTTTTGGTCCATACAATGGCCTGTCCGAACTTGTGTCCGAGCTTCCAAGTTCGGACGCAAGTCGTGACTTTAGACAGAAAACAGACACACGTCCGAACTTGTGTCCGGACTTCGGAAGTTCGGACGTGAGTCGAGAATCTCTTAACGCGGAAGTCCATGCGTCCGAACATTTGTCCGGACTTCCCAAGTTCGGACACAGGTTCGAGTGTGCAAAAATCCTTACCCAACAAAGCCTGTCCGAACTTCCATGTCCGGACGGAAGTTCGGACAAGGCAAAATGCTCAATTTCCAAGCCTTTAAACACTTAACCAAATTTCCCCAAAGCCTCCAACACTTATAATATCTTCTCCCTAAGTTTCTAAGTGGTATTCCTTGCCTATTCTAATCTTTAAACCAAGATATTTCTTCCACACAACATTATTACTTAAACATCAATTCTTACTAACTAAAACTCCTTATGTCATCCTTGAAATCCCTTTTTCTAAGCTTACACTTTCTCCTTATTTTACCAAAGTTTGCCTAAGCCTCAATCTAAGTCCAAAATGACTTTGGTATAAACTAAAACCTCAAGCTCATGCCTAAGTCCTTGTTACATCCTAAATCACCTTAATGCATGCTCCTTACACAAGAACAACACTTAACCAACCTAAACACCTCATAACTTATCAAACTCATTTTAACACTTAGAACTTCTCATTTATTACCTAAATTTCGACATAGGTTCTCCTAGAACATTACTAAACCAAAACACATTGTTTTTACCAACAAACAACCAAGAACACTAAAAATCCATCAAGCACTTATTATACACAAACTCCACTCATAAAGCACTACATCACAATACAGTGCATAATTTAAATTGCATGGCACTTAGGCCCTTAAATGACATGGCTCTTAGGCCCTTAAGATGCATAAATCATAAACACTGAATTTCCACAATGTATTTGCCTTTAACCTGCAAATACACTCAACAACACATATGCCTTTTACTAAGCTCTTGGGAACACTTTACTAAGTCATTCACCATTTGCTCTTTAGGTAGTTTTAACAAGCATTATAAGCTCATTTCTCCTAAGGCATTAAACAACATTTGGTTAGTAGATTTACCTCTTTTCCAAACAACTTCTTTCTTGTTTCCTTTAAAAACCGGTAGGGTATTTGATTCTTTGACAAGTTCTAAACAATATACAAACATTATAATGAGTATTCAAGCTATAAGCTCCATCTCATTGTAAACCCTAATTTTACATTGTTTCAAAAACATTAATGTAGTTGTTTTACCTTGCTCTTTGAAGAGAGTTTGAATATCTAGCAAGAGAGGACTCCACCTAGTCCATGAAGAGTTGGAATGAAGCTAGAACAAGGTCACACAAAGAACTCCTTCATTATGTATTTTCGGTTACCACAAAAACATGAAGGAAATGAAGTTTTTATTTGAGATTCCTTACCTAGAAGCAAAGAAGAGTAACAATATGTAAAAATACAGACTCAAGCTCCTTCAATGGAGGAACTCCATGGCACCGAAATGGTGGTCTTGGACTTTTAAGAAGATAGAAATGAAGAGCTTGATGAGAGGAAGAGATTGGTGGTGTTTGTTTTTGATTTGAACAAGTGAGCAAGATTTTACAAGAGATCAAATAGGAGTTTTAATGGAGGTGTGTGGTATTACCGTGAGAGAACAGAAAGAAGAAGGAAGAAGAGAGTTGAGACCATGGGAAATGAAAGAAAGAAATGAGAGAATGAGATAGAATTTGCTTTTTGAAGATATTTATACTTTGTAAAGTAAAAAGGGTACTTAAGTAGCTTTATTTATTTTCTTAACAAGCTAACAAAGGTGGTGTGTCACCAACCTTAAAAACCGGCCCCAAATAGTAGTATGAGGGTAGTATAGTCTTTATTTGTCCATTTAATTACTTATACAACATATGTTACAAAATAGCTTATAAAAATCACTATTCAAGAAAACAAGGCACATAGAAGTGAAATTTTTGATTTCCCATTGATATAGACATCCAAATGTGATATTATATAGTACACATATATATTTAAGAGTAATGATGGACATCTAGCCACTCAAAACGCATTTACAAGACAATTTTTCAAAAATGTGCTTTAAGACTCCTTAAAGCACATTTTGTGTTTAAACTTGTTTTCAAGCTTGGTTTTCTTTGGTAATTGATATGTTCATTAGTGTATAACTGAGGTCTTGGTAAGTTCATTAGGTCTTAACCAAGTTTATCCCAAGCTTAGAGCATATTTTGGCTCTTATTGACTTTAAAGCACATTTTGTGTTTTCTTTCATTTAAATTTGTTTACTAATGTTTCTAAGACTCTTTTTAGTCTTAATACACCATATTTAAGTGTTTATACAATATATTAAGGTTTGGGGTATTTCACAGCTGCCACCGCCCAATCTGTTGCGGATAAGTAAAGGTATAGATCCTGTCCTGGGGTAGGTACACCCAGCTTAGGTAGATCCCGAAGCATCTCCTTGATCTTCTCAAAGGCTTCTATGCATTCTTGTCCCCACTGGAATTTGCTGTTCTTCCTTAGAATATTGAAGAATGGGATCGACTTTTCTTGTAGCTTAGAACAGAACCTACTTAATGCTGTCAGTCTCCCATTCAAAGCTTGAACATCTTTGATGTTTCTTGGGGGAGAATGGTCGAGGATGGCCTGACTTTTTTCTGGATCAACCTCAATACCTCGTTGTCCAACGATGAAACCAAGAAACCTCCCTTTGGTTACACCAAACACGCACTTTTCCGGATTTAGTTTGATTTGGTACTTATCCAGAGTGTCGAATGTTTCTTCTAAATCCTTCGTGTGTTGTTCTTTTGACGGACTTTTCACAACTATGTCATCAACATAAGCTTCAACATTCCGGGCAATTTGTTTACAAAACACTTTGTCAATCATACGCTGAAAAGTGGCCCCTGCATTCTTTAGGCCGAAAGGCATTACCTTGTAACAGAATGTTCCGGCTGAAGTAATGAAGGAGGTCTTTTCCGAATCATCCTCTTTCATTTTTATTTGATTATAGCCGGAGAAAGCATCCAAAAAACTTAGCACGGAACTCTGGGCAGTTGAGACCACCAATCTATCTATTGATGGTAGAGGATAAAAATCCTTAGGACATGCTTTATTTAAATCTGTGAAATCCACGCACATTCTCCATTTTCCATTTGCTTTTTTCACCATAACAACATTAGCCAACCACCGTGGGTAAGCCACCTCCCTGATGAATCCGGCCTTGAGGAGTTTTTGGACCTCGGTTCGTGCGGCCAAATCTCTTTCCTCCCCTGTTACCCTTTTCCTTTGCCTGACCGCCGGATGTTTAGGGTCCACCCTGAGCTCATGCCGGATAACGCTTGGGTCTATACTAGGCATCTCGTCGTGCTCCAAGCGAATGTTGCCCTTCTTTTTCCAGGAACCTCATTAAGTGAGTCTGCTCTCCACTGTCAAACGCAGTTCCTATTTTAAAAAATTTAGAAGGGTCAGATTTTAAATGTACCTCTCTGGGGGGATCTTGGGTTGTTCGACATTCTTCTTCTCCTTGATCCAGCCCTGAGAGGAAGGTAACCTTCCCTTGAACTCCTTGTCTGATCCCACAGTTTTAACCACCTCCTCACTAGGAAGGCTGTCCATGATACGGACTTCACACATTCGGGCCATCTTTTGGCTTCCTCTTATCGTGACTACCCTCCCACTTGAGGTTAAGTACTTCATTTTTAAGTGATGAGTGTTGTGGATGGCTTTGAAAGCATTGATCCCTGGCCTCCCGAGGTACATGTTGTATCCAGAGAGGCCTGGCACAATAAAAGCTGTGAGCTTCTCTGTTCTCCTTTCATCTCCTTGGCCCAGGGTCATTGTGAAGTCTATACTGCCGGAAGATGTGGTAGAGACACCTCCCACAAATCCTCCTAGGACCGCCGAATAAGGCTTGATCCGGTCCTCAGGTACTTCCAGCTTCTTAACTGCTTCGGCTGATATGACATTTGCTCCGGCCCCACTATCGATTAGAATTCCCTCCATCATCCGATCGTTTACTTGTGCATGGATGACAAGTGGATCGTTGTGTGGGTATAGGACTCCATCTTCATCTTCGTCGGAGAAGAAAATTGGAGGAAAATTTTCCTTTTTGGCAATTTTTCTCTCCGAGAGCTCTTGATGCACTTGATGGATGTGTCTTTTCCTTTCATTAGGGGTTAGTGGTCCTACTTCTGAAAATAGTCCTGTGGGTTTTCTTAGAGGAAGTTTCGTTAGCTTTCTTTTTTTTTGGAAAGAAAGGAGGTTTATTAATAGTAAAGAATGCGAAAAGAATGGAAATTTTATTTCTCCTCTTAGTAATATGATGTTTTGACAATTTATGCAACACAAAATTTCATCCTAAAACAGATTGCAAATTGTACTCCAAATATTTATCCTGAATAAAGGGAAAAGGAACTTTTACTCTCCTTTGTACAAACCTGTTATCATCCCCACTGATTTGCCGGGGTCAAGCCTAGGGTGGATCTCTTCCTCCTGTCGCCCTCGGGGTGTACTCTGGGCATTGCTTTGTTGACCGCCATACTGCCTTTGCACTCCGGCCTGTTGCTTTCCCTTCTTCTTATTCTCCTCAATGACTCGGAGCTCTTTGGCCAGGGTAGCACAGTTTACAGTCCGATGACTGCGATTTCCATGGAATTCGCAGAATGCAACCGGAATTTCTCCCTGCGGTGGCTTCCTTGGCGGAGGGAGGTAACCTTCTCTTACTGCAGCGGCATATTTCCCTGGGTCAATATAGACAACAGTCTTTGCCCCCTGGTGCTGCGACCCCTGAGAGGAAGATCCGGCGGTTGACCTACCATAATATGGCTTGTACCTTGACCCTCCTCTTCCGGCATTTCCCCCGAGTCCTTCCTTCTTCTCTGGTACCCCTGCGGCTTTGAAGCTATCGGCCAGCTCTTTAGCCTTGTTCTCGGCTATCTCAGATTTTAAAAAATCATGGATAATTTCAGCTAATTCTCCATGAGTCTTCGGCGCCTTTGTCGCAATTTTTCCAGCAAGCCGAGGCTGAGCCAGGCCATTCCCAAAGGCCTTAATCAAGATCTTTTCATCAACATCGTCGATCTCTGCGACCTTCTTATGGAAACGCTCGCTGTATTCCTTCACGGTTTCTCCTTTTCGCTGTTTTATGTCCATCAATTCTATTGTTTCTTTTTTAACCTTCTTACTCGCAGCAAAATATTGCTGGAAATCTTCAGTCAATTGCTTGAAGCTCGTGATGGACTGAGGCGGTCTCGTGGAGATCCATCCCAATGCTCTTTTTGAAAGTGTTCCAGGGAACAGATTGCAGAGAGCGAGGGAGCTAATCCCCTGAGTGTTCATGGCGAACATGAATTTTTTGATATGCTGAGCAGGATCTCCAGTCCCGTCATACTTCTCAATCGCCGGGGCGACAAAGTGCGGCGGGAGTTTCGCCTTCCTTATCCGCTCCGAGAAGGGGTACAAGCTCATATCTATTTGATCATCTTCCTCCATCTCTTCTTCATCGATGATTGAATTGCGCTTTCTATCCTTACTCTCTTCCCCATTGCTACCTTTGGAGTCTCTGTTTTTCAATTGCTCAATTGCCTCCGTCATCTCGTCCCATTTTCTTTGGTACTCCTCGTCCCTTTGCATCAACTCCTGCTGCAAAGTCTCATTTCCCTCTACGATTTTTTCGTCAATGAATCTGACCAATCCTTTCAGCATGTCTTCTAGATCTTTCTTGGAGATGGCCTCTGGCATCTCCGAACTCATCCTTTCCTCGGAGTGGTTGTTATCTTCTACAGCGTTCCTTGATGCTTTCCTTGACCTTGGAACCATCTTTCGTGTTTCAATCCTGCAAAAAACGTCATTAGTTATTTTAGGATTTCCACTATGAATCGCCGTAGATTACTTCCCTGCTTCTAGGTGGTCTCGTGGTTGCTTCTTGCTGTTCGATTCCCACAGACGGCGCCAGATGAAACAGTGCACTAATCCTAATGCAACCAAGCTTGATCCCAATGCAACAGTACATCTATCCTAGTACGTCTCGATCTAATCTCCTATCTTACTTTACCTGATTTCGGACACAGAGTCTCGTGAAAGTAGAGAGGGAGAGAGAGAGTTTCTATTTGAGTCGAATGCGAGTTTGATTGCCCAAAATCACGTGTCTTATTTCATGGGGGTACATCCTTATTTATAGTTTTTTGGGCCCGGTCCCTTTGGTGCCAGCCTGTATTTTATATGTTTAAGTACGGTTTTACCCCTTCTTAGTCCCTTTGGTCGACCACAGGCGGCCGACCGTACTACATTTTGCTTTGCCTAAGTCCCATTTTCATCCGGCTGAAGGACGGCCGGATGACCTATGTGCTTCTACCCTTATCCGGCTAAGGCGGCCGGATGCTCTATTTGTTCTATTCTCATCCGGCTGAAGGAGCCGGATGCTCTTTGCGTCCTGTTTTGGGCTTGACACCATTTCTTCCCTTCTCAATTAAGCTCCAAACATGAGTTAATCTAGGAAAGGTTACAAATCATGAAACATGAGCTTTTCAAGGTAAATTACCTTAGATTAACAAGGCTTTCCCAAGGCTGATTTTGGCCCTAATTAAGAGAGTATTAAAACCTCTCCAAAGTAATGATTATTAGGCAGATTAAATCAAGGTAAAAGCTAGTAGAAGTTACCTTTGCAAAATTCCTTAAGGAATGAATTTTGCTAATTTTCGGCCACCCCTTTGATCAATAACAAAGAGCTACTGAATGTACATAATAAGGGGAAGATAATGAGTGAAAGAAATCAAGGGATTCAGCCATTAAAAGTATAGAATTGAAGATGGAAGCATAAGGCACATTTTTACCTTAAAATTTATTTTTGCCTTACATTGATCCTTATTCTTGTTTCAGCTAAAATTTCACCCTTCCTTCAAACACCAACTCACTGAAGATGAGCCATGGAATGAGATTGGAAGTTAGTTCATTAGATAGATCTTGAAAAGAGGAAGTGAATGAAGTAAAATATGGCTTAAGGCATTACCTTATAAAGTGGAAGTTGGTTTTCTTGTGATCTAGCTCAAGAACACAGTAATGGAGAAATAGAGGGAGGAAAGAGGACAACTAGAACAGGATGGGATGATAGAGATATTCAAGATTGGTCTTTAAGTAAAGGAAATGTAAAGTTATGAACAATAATTGGTGACTAGCTCACTTAGGAGATATTTGTTTCAAGTGTTGAAAGTTTCATCCAACCCCTTTAATTTCTGTCTTATATGATCAAAAATCGGGTCATTAGTTGACCATTGACTATTCTAGTCAATGGAGGCTTAATTTGGCACTATTTAGGTACTATTCACATTTTGGTGCCAAACTTTGGATTTTTTTGTAAATCTTTTGATTAAGAGTTACTAATGTGATACTAAGTAGTAAAAATGTAGATTAGGGTGTATACAAGGCCATTAGGCCACCCAAAGTCAATTTTTAGACACTTTCATAAAAATGTGTCTTAAGGAGTTTTAGTGCTCCTTTTTGTGTTTTAACTCTTCTAGAGTTTGGTTTGCTTTGAAAATGGTTTTATTATTTTCATTCCTTGTTTATAAGGCTTAGGAATCCAATTTGGATCCTATTTGAGGTTATACAACCTTTCAAGTTCATTAAGGCACTTGTTTGCCCTAAATGGTCATTAAGCATAGTTTTGCTTGTTAATGACTTTTATTGTTTTCAAATAATTTTTAAGGCATTTATAAGCCTTAGAATATATGTTTAGATGTTTAAAATCATATTTTAATAGTTAGGGGTATTTCAATCTACCCTCTTTAAAGAGACTTCGTCCCGAAGTCAGTCACATTCGGTTATCCTAAGGAATCAAGTTCTACTAGGTACGCAAGTAGTCTCACTACTAGGGATCGTGTCCCACTAGGTTCAAACCTAGTACGCATATATCACAATCGATACGGTGCTAATCTTGTTCCACATAGCCATGAATCATGGCGCAATTCAATCATGCATAACACTTGACAAGGTGCTTAATCAACAACGAGTACTCAGTGGTACTTCACATATATATATATATATCAAATAAGTGCACTAAGGATCCTACATACAATGTATGATCGACATACAACAACCACCAACAACCATATGTATGTATATATCTGGCTAGCATCTCTAAGGATACTTACACATCACCACCAATGTTTATCTACACAAATAACACGCTTCTATGACTACTCACGAGAGAATCGTTCTCATTATCTCAGTAATCACCCGCACACACACGGTCTAATGACAAAGGACTTTACGGTCCCTGGCTCATTGGGTGATGTCACAAATCTCAAAGACATCCAATGTCATTTTCAATTCATATATATGTCCACTTGTAGTGAGTTTCAAGAATCGTCCAACCCCGACGTGGTCAACGTTAGTGTTGAATGTCCTTCACCCTAATTTGTGTTCGATTTCCCTTGATCGGACCAGGATCAAGTTCGACTTCCCACGTCAATTTCAATCAATCAATTATTTATCATTTTATAATCTTATTTCCTCTTGATATCTGCCACTTTTTGTCCAATAGATACACAAGTCAACTAGTATGATCAATCTAGTCATCGACATATAGGATTGTATGTATCCTAACCATGAAACCAAGTTATCTTAACTTATACTCATTCATTCATTTCCTAGAGGATTTACTTCCACTAGGTTACACATCGGTCTCATACCGATTCACTCCTCAAGTTTTTTTCCAAACTCGATTTCATACCGAGTCACAAATCACATAATACGAAGTTTTCTACCCCCTACTTGAATTCCCACATCGGAGCTACAAAAAATGCCTACTTGAATTCTCTCATCAGAGCTAACAAGCTAGGCGTTTATGTGTCTAATATTCACAATATCAGCATAAATACTCAGAACTTGGGTAAGAACACTCTTTTCTATTCTCCCTTTCCTATTCAATATCATTGGTGCGAATTAATATATACATATGTTCATACATATGACACAATACAATATCACACCAAGTAATACAATATAGTCATAAGACTTGTACTCTACGTACTACGATCCATTGTAGTGTGCGTACAATGCGTTACATACTTATACATACGGTATACGTTAAGCGTGTGAAATCGCTCCACCCCCCTTAAAAGGGATTACACTCGTGTAATCTACAAATATATCATCTTGAAATAACAAGATCAAGATAGTCCACTCTTGTGGAATATTCGAGCTCCAATGTGGGATTTATCACATTATCCCTTTCTCCAGGGTCGGGCTCCAACCATTCTTTATATACAGGTTTGATAGGGAGACGTAAAACACATCATTTGTTTTCCCAAATCAGCTAGGTATATTGAACCTACACAACATGGGCCCACTCATTCCGCAAGGGGTTCAACCCAACTACTTTAGGTTTAGTTTAACCTTTTAAGTAGTAGTTGTTATACCCAAAATTTTGCCCCTTGGTTAGGGTCTACGAGGTTTTGGTGTTATGAGGGGCATTTCAATCAAGTAATGAGAGCTCCTAGCTCGATCGGCGCATTCCAGGGCATGGGGAGCAGTTTCGTCATTGTAAGGGGCGTTTTTGTAATTTTTAAGGCTCCCGAGACCTCCTATAGGCTTTCTCTCTCCTCCAAAGGATGCCAAAATCAGCTTGAAATGCTTTGATTTTTCAACCCATGATAGAGGATGACATTTTAAGCATAATGGAGTAGGAATTTTGATTTTTCAAATTTCCAATAATTTTCTAGCAATTCCTGACTGAATCTGACGAGAAATTCAATTTAAAAATATTCCAACATTTAAAAAATCCGATTCAACTTCAGAAAATTCATAATTGCCATCCTTGACATGTGGTTAAAATTTCACAGCAAAATTCCTTTTGGAAGTCATTTAATTAAAATGTCAAAAAATCTTACTTTTACTAGATTTTCTTTATCTTTAAGAAAGTCTATATAAGGGGATAGGTTTATTGATAAAATCAGAATCTCATATGCTCAAGAACCCTAGGAAGACAGAAAGCACAGCTCCCTCTCTCTATCTCTCACGTTTTCCAACGCCCGGCCACCCGAATCATACCGAAAATCCCCCGAAATCACCATCTAAACTCGTTTTCCGATCCCCAAAGCACCAATAATCATCAAAACCCCACATAAACATCACCAAAACGTGAAGAACAGCAAGAACAACCAACAACCAGAAGCTTGGTTCAAAAAACCCTTTGGGTCTGCCATCAACGGAGCACTCTACGAATCCCGGTGTGAAGAATCATCGTGAACCCGGAGGTAAAACAGGTAGAAATTCCGCTTTCCTAATTCCCCACGATATTATCAGTCTTGCCTTAAAATTTGGGCTCAAACTAACTCTTTTTCGCTTCTGCATCACTAATTGTTTTAGCTACTGCCTTGTTACTTGTTTCTTATGTTTCGTATAAATTTTGATTTCAAATTGAGTTCTTTCAATTACTAACGTCTTCATAGTCTTTCAGGCTACATACCCATAAAACTTGAGCTCAAAACAACGTCTGGAGCCATCAAAAACCCACTGTCCGTGGGTTGTCCGTGACCTCGGACTCATTGTCCGGGACCACGGATGGGTTGTCCGTGACCACGGACGGGTTGTCCGTGACCACGGACACCCACGGACGGTGGCAGGATTTTATATGTTTTAAATTTTCAAATTTTAGGGTTTCTGTCAATACATGTCCGGGCCCACGGACACCCTGTCCGTGGCCCCGGACTTTTCAAGTTTGCGTTTTTATTTTAGTTCTGTTTTCGAAATCATTTAATTTAACTGGGTTCCGTGGTCTCGGACATTAGGTCCGTGGCTACGGACGTGATTAAAATTTGACCAAATTCTGCCTCCGAAACCCTAGTTTAGGTAGCTTTTAATTTCACATTAATTTTCTGTCAAAAAACGCTAAAAAATAAGAAAAGCAGAAGCGCGCACTTAGGTTAAAAACGACTTTGTAGTAAGCCTTAAATAAACCAAGTAGAGGAAAAACGACCTAGGAAGGGTAATGAAAGTAACTTGAACCCTAAATAAGTCAAATACCTAGCCCCCGAACCCGAACTCTACCTTTCCTAATTTACTCTAGGTTAAAATTAGGTGGCGACTCATAATAGGTTCCAGTGAGCTAGCTTAGGTTTTAATAATTGTTGTTATATGACATAGTTATTAATCTTAGGTTATAAGTGGACCTAAAACCCAGTTAGATCCTAATCTGCTTTAATCAACATAGGGTAGGGTTTAAAATCGAGGCTCACAGACTGGCAACTCTGCTGGGGACAACATCTTATTATTAACTTGTTTAATTTTAAGAAAGAAGGCTTAACTCGAAAATGTTTATTTATGGCTTTATTATTCTGTTTGTTTACATTCATGCGCACTTTAAATTTATGTACCTTTGCATCATATAAGAGCGAGGGTCCACATAAACTAATCTCACCCCGGTACCCGCTTGAGGGTCCCCTGTCAGGGACTCACACCTTTTAGGTGATGTGAGAGGAGGGTGTCATCTAACCACACCCCCTTAATACTTGGGCTTTAGCCCCAAGAATTTTCCTGGCAGTACCCTTACCTAGCCCATTGTTTGGTCAGTCAAAGACCCGACCGTAGACGCACACCTTTAGGTGATGTGAAAAAGTGGGGAAGCCCAAAGAGAATAGTGTGCAAGCCCTATTCCTTTGTGGTGACCTGGGCCCGCGCCCCAAGCACCTCTTCGGATCGATCTGTACCCGTTAGACTGAGTCATTTTGTGAGGACATTGGCATCACCACCTTATGTAAGACTTATGTGCATATGTTCTTTTTCTCCTGGGCCTCAGGCCCAATGTCTGTATCGATCCATCAATCTCGCTCAGTCCGAATGAAATGCTTGAAGGTTTCAGTGGCCCAAATGCCTGTACCTCCACGAAGTTATCCTCTCAGAATAACCTCGAAGGTTTCAATTATTCCCTTTAGGATTGTTGGCCCATTTCACATGCCAAAAATCTCCAGCCCGCTCGGCCCGAACAGTCCAAAAAAGCAAAAGAGTCCTGTAATTAGAACACAAGGGCCCTCAGAGGAAAACCTTTCCACGTCATTGAAAGCCCGTGCCCTAATGTTTTTTTTTTATATTCTAAAACAGAAAGAAGGCAAGATTTCAGAAAGGCGCTGGGATAGAAGTTCCGGACGTTTGACCCGACTGCCTACTCCCCCACTTCCATTATTCCAGCCCGAAGTAGACTCCAGCTCATCCGACATGTCGGTCCAGGCATATGACGATATCTCTCAGGAGGAACAGCAGGTAGGGGGGAACCAGAAGGCAATCCAGGCACTCGAAAATAAATATGTGGACACAATTGCCAAGCTGGAGGATAAGTTGGCCGCGTTGGAAACGGCAACTCAAAGCAGGACCACTGAGGGTCCGACAAAGGAGCAGGATCGAATAGCCAGCCTGGTACGGAAACATCAAGCTGCTATTGAAGCCTTGGAGGCACGGCATGTGGCAACAACAGTTGAGCTCCATGAGAAAATGAGATCTTTGGAGGCGGCAAGACAAGAAAGACCGCTACAAGGATTTGTCAATCCTTTATACGGCATGGACAATATCTCCCTGGAGGGACATGACACCCAAGTTGGATATGAGGGCGGTGCTCCCGGGAGCCAGTTAGCCGCTGAAGTTTAGAGGGCTCTGAGGCGCATTGAGCGCATGGGAAAGGCCGATAAACCCGCTAGTTTTGACTATCTCTCCATGGGATCCTATCCAGATGCCGAGCTACCCGCGAAGCTGTAGCTCCCCACCTTGGCTCTCTAAAAAGGCTCGACCAATCCCCAAATTCATTTGGAGAAGTTTGATCGAGAGATGTTTATCCTGATGAACAATGATATGCAGAAGGCCAAGGTCTTTGCCCGATACCTAGATGAGATCCATCAACGATGGTACCTAACTCAGAGAATGAACACCAAGACATATGAGGAGATATGTGAAGCTTTCCTGACTCACTTTGAGTATGCTAAAAATTTGGAAATCACCCGGTCTGACCTCGCCAGCACGCGCCAAACGGGAAGTGAGTCCATGTCCAACTTTATAAAGCGGTGGAGGAGGAAGGTAGCAAGCATGCCTACAAGGATGGATGAGCAGGAACAAATTCGCATGATTGTTGAGAACATGCAAAAGCAGTACAATGATGAATTAAAGTATATGTACTTTCCAAGCTTTGATATGCTCATGGGCCAGGTAGGAGTTTTGGAGGAGAAGATCCCCAAGGGAGACCTAAAGCTTGGATATCCCCGAGGATCCGGGAGTAATTCAAAGTTCCCAAAATCTGAACCAGCAAAGGCTTCCTACTCAAGCGCAGCTTACGCACAGAGCGCACCGCAAAGGTACACGGGACAGTACGAGGTGAATGCAGTCCAGCAGCCAAGGGAACAAGGGAGGAGCTATCGAGCAGTACCACCTCCCGGACCGGATTTCAGCCAAAGAGAATTCACAGATATCGGTCAGCCCTTAAGTTATGCTCTGAAAAAGCTCCAGGAGCAGAACATCTTACAACCTTTTCCGCCCCGGCAAGGAGTCTCCCGTTTGGGCAGGATTCCAAATCAGTTCTGTCTCTACCATCAGTTACCAGGTCACGACACCGATCATTGCAGGGCCCTACAGCATAAGATCCAAGACCTGATTGACCAGGGACTTCAGTTCTCAGAGCGCGGGAATATCTTCGGGAATCCTATGCCGGAACACCACTAGGAGTCTTTGTTATTTTTCTTCTTCCTTTAGTTGTTTTGCGTAGCTTTTGTCTTTTTCCTCTATCTTTTCTTTTAGTTCTTTAGCTAGTTTAGTTGTCTCTCCCATTTAGTTGGTACTCGATGTCATTGTCACTTCTTTTGGTCATCAATAAAATTTCTTCTTTGTTCATGTTTTAATGTTTATACATTCGTTCATGTGCTGAAAAAAGAAAAGAAGGAAAGAAAAGAAGAAGGAAAACTCTCTCTCATAAAGCATGTCTGCAAACATATAAAAGGAAACCTTTGTTCTTCGCAAAACAACTTGTACAAAATCACCTTCCCATCCAAGCATTCACCACCTCCATTACAGCCACCACACATGTCACAGCATTCCATCATTTCTACCATTTCACCAGACACATAACAACAAAACTGTTGCCGCCAAAAGAACAAAAAATAAATCATTCAGCAATCACCGCATCACCACTCACCACCATCATTTACCATCACACACAGCCACCCTCTATAAATAACTTGGGCATTCTAAGGTTTCTTAAGTAAACCCCACAGCAATACTGGGGGCAATCTGAGTTAAGGAACGATAACGTTTGTTTATTTTGTGCAAACAAGTCTCTGAGTGTACACTTCGCGAGAGTATCTTGAGTGGTAAAACCAAGAGAGAACGAGCGTGTCATTTTTACATGACTCCAGAGAGGTCACATTCAAAGGTAAGGTAAATGGCATGACTCCGACTGAAGGAGATAATTTGTAAATTTACGCCTAAACCTATGAAAAGTAACAAAGAACGGATACACAACTATTAGGGATGACGAAGCACCTAGGTTGAGCACCACGTAGCCAAAAGTTTGTGAACCCACACATTAAACCCTAGGCACCCTCGCTGAGCTTTTCGTGTACATCCTCTTTTATAACACTACAAACTCCACAAACAAGCCAGCCAATGATGAACAACCGACCCGGTGACCAAAGGAAGCAAGGAGCCCGACTTCCGAACAGCAACTTCACAAGTCCAAAGAAGCAAAACTGCTACCAACATGACGAAGCAATCCGTAAATGGTCCCACAGTGACACAGGATCCCAATGAGCTAACATCAAAAACAGCTCTTGAAGTTCAAAACCGGGAAACATAAAAACCCCGAAGGAAAAAAGATTAAAAAAAAAGACAAACCTGGAAAGCCTCGAAGTAATCCAAAATCAAAAGAAAGAGAGGAGGTGCAAGGAACAACTCAAAAATCCCGAGTTCCAAGCTCACAAGCGAAGTCATCACGAAGTGGCCAAACGACTTCAAGACAAAGAAAGCAAGTCCGGGAGAAGGTGCAAGTTATAGCTTTGGTCACCCTTATAGCTCCACATATCCTAAATATTCCTCTGTTGTCCTGTTGTCATTCATCACACCCCATAGCCACGTTGTAAGCTTAAAAGACTTCTGACCTAATACTTGCGTATCCAATCGAGCGAAAGTAACACGTTGAACGCGTAAATCTAACTAATGTTAAATTCAGTGGTTGAGATGTCTTGTCCAAAAGGAGGGCACGAGTGCTAGCATCAAACACTTTGAGTGTAGGATAGAAGGCACCACATCAAAATAAACCCGGACCTTGTGATGATGAGATTTGTTTTTGCGCAATTAATCAAAGAAAATACAGGGGCAATAGATCGTTCTAGTCGATTGCCATAAAGCCCTGAAAACTCAGATCGCCTGAAGGAAAATACTGGGAGCAATTATTGGTCCCAACAGTTGCAACAACAACACCGATTGAGGCCCAAAAACCCGAAACCCAAAGGTTTTAAAACACTCTCATATCACTCAGGCCCGTCCTAATCCCTACCTCCACATTTAAACATCCTCAGGCCGGTCCTAAGCCCTACCTTCACATTTAAACATCCTCAGGCCCGTCCTAAGCCCTCCTTCCACATTCAAGCATTCACAGGCTCGTCCTAAGCCCTATCTCCACATCGAACTCCCCCAGGCCCGTCCTAAGCCCTTCCTCCACATTCAAATATCTACAGACCCGTCTTAAGCCCTACCATCTCCAGGTTTGACATAAGCCTTAATCCTTCCACTTTCATTTAGACCCATCATGCACTTGACTCACCTTCGCTTAGGCTCGTCATAATACCTAGAACCATCCTTAGGCTCGTCATAAGACCTAGAACCATCCTTAGGCACATCATAAGACTTAGATCCATCGTTAGGCTCGTCGTAAGACCTAGATCCCCACCCTTAGGCTCATCATAAGACCTAGTTTCATTCCTTTAGGCTCGTAATAGGGCCCTTTAGCTTACCCACTCTCATCAAACACATTGCATTCATCTCATTCATATAGGCTCGTCATAAGACCTAGTTGCATTATCCAAGCGCGTCACAAGACCTGGCGACAGAAAAGTTGGCGAGGTAATGGCAATAAATCCTCCTGTGTTATGTCAACTTACTTTAGGATCAACGAATGGTGGGAAAAGGCAATAAGTCCCTAGGGTTTTTACCAGGAGTTATCCCTACACACCGGCTTGGGGGCGATGGCAATAAGTCCACATTGGGTCCAGCCAGGAGCATTGGCACGGGTTTCGGTCCCCAGAAGCATCCGAGTATCATCAACATCATCAGCATTATCATCAGCATCAGCATCCTTAGCATCATTAGCATTTCAACATTCTTGCATTTGCATACCATCCAGTTTTCACATCCTAGGTAGTCAACGCCTTAGAATCGCTTGACATTGCATTATTTCATTTTCGTCACCAAGGTAGTCAGCGCCTTAGAATAGCTCGACAACGTTTTGTTGCTTAGGTAGTCAGCTGTTGGAGAAATATGTGACTACTTCTACAACCTAGGCAGTGTACCTATCGTTTTGCGGAATAGTGGAATTGTGGGGTGTCGAACTCTTGGGGACCTTGCTGTGGTTTAACTGATAGTGTAAATTAAATGAGAATTCTAATTAGACTGTTGAATAGAAACTTATCACTTTTTAGGGAGATTGTGGTTTAACACTTAATGCAAACAAAATAATAAAATGAACAATTAATCAGAACAGAATAATAATAGCGGTTTATAAAACTCTTTTGTTTTTAAGAAGCACCCTAGGTTGTTCTGCTCACCTATTTTATTCAATTATATTACTATAAACTTCTACCATTTTAGCAATAAACTCAGGTATTTTAATTAGTTCGTTGACCGGTCCTTGTACAATAAACCCTGATTAATTTAAATAACAAGCTGCAATCCTTGCCCGAGTTATTATAAATTAATCGCTTTATTAACAATACCTGTTGGAGACAGATTAACCTATAGGCGAAACTCGCTTCTAGTCAATAACCCGTTTTGACTTCTTCTGTCTAGAACCTTGTCTCAGCACCGCATTTTAACAAGAGAACTACAAATATCACTTTAATAATTGGCCTGAATATTAAAGCGCATTAAGAACGAGAATCAAAATATTGTTTGAACAGATTATAGTAGAAAATATACGTAACACGATTGTATAAAATAGGCTTGCTTCCCAACCCGGGAGGCTAAAGTTATTACTCACACATAATTATAAAAACAAACATCGTAAGTACGACAGACATTAAAACTCAGAAGATTTAACTGCTAACATTTGGATAGAGGTTGGACAGAACAACGGTATGGAAAATGGAATGTTTTTATGGGATGAGATGAAGTGAGGATTTATGTGGAGATTATGTAGATGAGATGTATGATTTTTGGAGAGAAAATGGAGATTTTATGGAGGAAAAATGACATTAGTTTGGGGGTGGAATGAGATATGATTTAATGGGGGGTTATAGGTTTATTTATAGTGAAAATGGGGTAGAAATGAAGGGGGTGTCGGTGTGAATTGGTAAAATATGATTTACCAATTCACACCCATCGACATGCCTCTTGAAAGCTGTTCAGATCGACATGTCAGGACCACTGTCCGGACCAGACTGGTCCGGACCATGTCGATTTTTGTACGGTCATGCGCTGGCATGTATTGGTCCGGACCAGCTGATCTGGACACTGGTCCGGACCAACTTCAATTGCCTCTAAAATATTCGTTTTAGCTCCGATTTGATCCCCGTTTGCGCCCACGCGTTCGTCTCTTCGTGTAGTTTGCTCCTAGCTTGGTTTTCCTCATGTTTCACCAATAAATTTGTGAGATAACCACTAAAACATAAACTAGAGGAAAAACATACGATAAGTGAGTAATATTATCCTGAAAGAAAGTAAGTACAAGGTAAATTAAACCCTTAAATGTCTATGTATTTCTCACTTATCAAACTCCCCCATACTTATCTTTTGCTTGTCCTCAAGCAAATCTTTCTGACATAATGTTTAAACAAGTTAAACAGACAATAATCAATTAAGGAGAGCATAGAAGAGGTAATTGCCAATCTTTTCAGATTTTAAAAGGGTACTAATAACATTAAATTTATTTAGATATATTTCTCTATTTCTGAGAATAACTCTGAAGTCCTACAAAAGAAAGAGAAGCAGTACCATAAGAATTCTGCTTTTAACCCTGAGGTAATCCACCATTTTCTTTCACATTTCCTTTGAACGACAAGGGGCATGAAGTAAAATCTTATTCCATTATACCTTTCAATGCCACATACTCATGATCCATGAAGAAGTTTTTATCATTTTGGTACAGAATGCACAGATACTTCAATTTTGAAGTTCATTTTCCTTTTACCTCAGACTTTTCTCTCCACCCTTGTAGCGGTTTTGGGTCTACTATCCCAGATACCGAGTACCTTAGGTAGCCAGGTGATGAAGCACCCCTAAGAACTTAATAACCGAGTGGACGAGGCCTGTTTAGGATCAGAATATGCCTTTTTGGATCAGAGGAGTACCTTGCCTTGTTCTTTTTCCACCATTTCTTTCCAAATCAAATCCAGGCTCAAAGTCAAAACAAAATTCAAATGATAATTTCCTCAGAATTTTTTTAGCATAGAGTAAGGAGCAGAGTGGTTATTTTTTTTTGTATGTACCCTTTAAACCCGTTAACACCGGCATTACTCCCTATATGGCTCCTTCTTTGATTATTAATCACTTAACAAATTCAAACACAATGTCGAAAAAGAGACAAACTTAAGAGCAAGCTTTTTGATTATTATATCTCCCCCACACTTGAACCAAAGCAATGCCCTCATTGCATAGAAAGAATTAAAATAACAGGGCATGCAAACTACCTGTGTCATGATCACAAAGCATGGTAATAGGAAATATTGAAAATTTAAAGAGCAAGGTAAAGATAGTGTACTCCCCAGATTTATGCAGAATATGTAGTGTAGCTCCCCTACACTTGAGTTCGGCTGTATAGATGTGCAAGATGTTCCTGTAATAAATATTCTAAACAGCCAGAAGAACTCAAGTTAATTCTCCTCGTTCTCTCTCCTTTATTTTTTTTATATCACTCTTTTTTTCATAAAATTAAATACAAAATATAAGCACAATATAGATTAAAAAGATAGATAGTAGGGTGCCTCCTACCAAGCTGCCCATCTTTAAGGTCTTTGGCTAGACCGTACCTGAGTGTTTTAAGTTGTGACTGGATCTTTGAGAAGAAGCGTAAAAGCCTCTTCGTTGTCTAATGTGGTTCCCAGAAATAATTTTATTCGAGCGCCATTTACTTTAAACGATCCTCCTTTCTTATTGTCCAATTCCACAGCTCCATAAATAGAGGTAGATATTATTGTAAATGGTCCAGACCAGAAAGATTTTAACTTACCTGGGATGAACTTAAGTCTGGAGTTATAAAGAAGGACCTGATCTCCTGCTTTGAATTCTCGCTTGGCAATCATCTTATCGTGCCAACGCTTGGTCTTCTCCTTATAAATCACTGCATTTTCATATGAGTCATTCCGAAGTTCCTCTAGCTCAGCCAATTGGAACTTCCTCTTTTCACCGGCTTGTTGTAGATCAAAGTTCAACACCTTCAGAGCCCAATAAGATTTGTGCTCTAATTCCACAGGCAAGTGGCATGCCTTCCCAAAAACTAGTTTGTAGGGAGACACGCCGATAGGTGAGCGCATCATCTAATTTAAGCGACCAATCTTTTCGAGAAGAGCTCACCGTCTTCTGTAGAATCCATTTTAGCTCTCTATTTGTTATCTCTCTGCCTGACATTCGTTTTAAAGACAAAACAAAAAAAAAAAGAAGAGAAAGAGAGCCACAAAAATAGAAGAGGCTTGTATTGTAGAGCAACCTTATGTCGGACTCCATATTTCTTTAGGAGAGCATCAAACTGGCGATTGCAGAAGTGAGATCCACCATCGCTGATTATTGCTCTAGGAACACCAAATCGAGTGAAAATGTTTTTCTTTATAAACTTCATCACAACTTTACCATCATTAGTAGAGCAAGCAAGGGCTTCCGCCCATTTAGAGACATAATCGACTGCTACTAAGATGTATAAATTTCCACAAGAATTTGGGAAGGGTCCCATAAAATCAATCCCCCAAACATCAAATAATTCAACCTCCAGCATATTATTCAAGGGTAGTTCATTACGGCGAGAAATGTTACCTTGCCTTTGACACCGATCACAAGTAGACACAAAAGCATGACAATCTTTGTGAAGGGTGTTCCAATAGAAACCGGATTCAAGTACCTTAGCAGCTGTACGGGTTGCACCTGATGTCCGCCGTTTCTCTAGAATGGCAATGGAGAAGGATATTTCTGATTTCCGTCTGTGGCACACATCTCCTTATAATACCATCTGCACAGATTTTGAAAAGAAATGGATCATCCCATAAATAATGTTTGACAATCGAAAAGAACCTTTTTCGCTGCTGATATGTCATATCAGCTGGGATGATCTTCGTAGCCAGATAATTGGCAATATCGGCAAACCAAGGGTCTCCTGCCGTTTGGATTGTGAATACTGCCTCGTCCGGGAAAAACTCATTGATGGGTCTTTCGTCTTCTGGTCCCTCCATCCTTGACAAGTGGTCAGCCACGACATTCTGGATACCTCTCTTATCTCTTATCTCTATGTCGAATTCTTGTAAGAGAAGTATCCATCTTATCAACCTGGGTTTTGCATCTGCTTTGGCAAATAAATACTTGAGGAGAATGGTCAGTATGAATAATAACCTTACTACCCAATAAATATGGACGGAATTTATCCAAAGCAAAGACGACTGCCAGCAATTCTTTTTCGGTGGTGGCATAATTTTTCTGAGCATCATTTAGAGTACGACTTGCATAATAAATGACTCTCAGGATTTTATCCATTTTTTGGCACAAAACAGCACCCACCGCATAATCACTGGCGTCACACATGATTTCAAAAGGTTGGGACCAGTCGGGTGATACCACAATAGGAGCAGAGACAAGTTTTTCTTTTAACAAATTAAAAGCTGCTAAACATTCATCGAAAAATGAAATTTAGCATCTTTAGTCAGTAGAGTACAGAGAGGCTTTGAAATCTTGGAAAAGTTTTTAATGAATCTTCTGTAAAAACCGCATGTCCAAGAAAACTTCGGATACCTCTTACAGTAGTAGGAGGTGGGAGTTTTTCTATTACCTCAATTTTAGCGCGGTCCACCTCAATACCTTTTGAAGACACGTTATGTCCTAGCACGATCCCTTCACGAACCATGAAGTGACATTTCTCCCAGTTCAGGACTAGATTTGTGTCTTCACACCTGGCCAAAATAAGATCAAGATTCTCCAGGCAAGTATCAAATGTCGAACCAAAGACAGAGAAGTCATCCATAAAGACTTCTATACATTTTTCAATGTAGTCAGAGAAAATAGCCATCATGCACCGTTGAAAAGTAGCTGGTGCATTACATAATCCGAACGATTCTTTTATAAGCATATGTTCCATAAGGACAGGTAAAAGTAGTTTTATCCTGATCTCTGAGCAATTGGGATCTGAAAGTATCCTGAATAGCCATCTAGAAAACAATAGTAATCTTGACCTGCTAACCTTTCCAGCATTTGGTCAATAAAGGGCAAGGGAAAATGATCCTTACGTGTGGCAGTATTCAATTTCCTGTAGTCATACAAACCCTCCAACCGTAGTAGTGCGTTGAGGAATCAACTCACCTTTCTCGTTAGGAACTACAGTTATTCCTCCCTTTTTTGGTACCACCTGCACTGGGCTTACCCACTTGCTGTCTGAAATTGGAAAGATAATGCCAGCGTCAAGTAGTTTTATTATCTCTTTCTTGACCACCTCTTTTAGAACGGGGTTGAGACGCCTCTGTGGTTGTGCCAATGCCCTGAAATCATCTTCCATATAAATTCGATGAGAGCACAGAGATGGGCTTATTCCTTTGATATCCGCTATCGACCAACCGATAGCGGTCGTATGTTTGTGTAGCACCCCTAAAAGTTGCTTCTCCTGCACATCTGATAATTTAGATGAGATAATAACTGGTAAATCAGATGGTTTTTTGAGAAAAGTATTTTAAATGAGGGGGAAGAGGTTTCATTTCGACTGTAGGTGCTTTTTCGATGGATGGCTTTGGTCTGTCTGTGTTTCTTTCTACTGGCTCGAATCTTTGTTGGTAGGAACGGAAATATGGCTTATGCTTGTTTAACTCTTCAGCCATGAGAGCAATAGCAGGATTTTCGTCATCAGATGCCATAAGACATCTTTCCAAAATCGTTTATTCATCTTTGTTGAGGAACGTCTCCTGTACTAAAGAGTCAACAGTGTCAATCGAAAAACAGATTTGTGTATCAGAAGGACGCTTCATGTTCTGGGTCATGTCAAAAACTACCTGTTCATCATGAAGTCTTAAAATTATTTTACCTCCTTCAACATCAATTAAAGTTCTTGCAGTTCTCATAAAAGGTCTACCTAGGATTAGTGGAACATCTTTATCTTCCTCAATGTCAATAACAATGAAATTAGCAGGGAAAATAAATTTGCCAACAGAAACCACTAAATCTTCAACTTTTCCTTTAGGGTGGATTATGGAACGATCAGCTAGTTGTAGCTGCACAGGAGTAGGAAAGCATTGACCTATACCTAATTTCTTAAAGATAGATAAAGGCATTAAGTTAATACTTGCTCCTAAATCGCATAACCCGTTACCACAATTTATGTCTTCAATTGCGCAAGGAGTGATAGGGAGACCTGGATCTCCCAACTTTGGTGGTAGCTTCTTTAAGAGTACTGCAGACACTCTTTCGGTCAATTTTACCGTGTCATTTTCCTGTAAAGATCGCATGTTAGACAAAATATCTTTCATAAATTTTGCATAAATAGGCATTTGTGTTAAGGCATCAGAAAAAGGAATGTTAATAGTTAATTTCTTAAAAATGTTAAGAAACTTTCCAAATGGTCATCCAAATTCTTTTTCTTTAATCTATCAGGAAATGGGATTGGAATATCATATGAAACCTGTGACGGTTTAATAGTAAGGGATGCAAGAGACTCCTTCTCCTTGGGAATTGTTACGTCTTCTTTGTCAGATTTTTGTTCATCAGATTTCTTCTCATCTTCAGGGGCATTAGATATCAGCTCTTTCCCGCTTCTCAGGGTTATTGATTTTGCATGCTCCCTGGGTTTGGATCAGTCTGGCTCGGGAGTGACCCTGTTGGTCTTTGAGCCAACTGTTGGAAATCTGACCTATCTGTCTCTCTAAATTTGTGGTTATAGTAGCCTGATCAGCAACTTTGGCTTCTATCTCAGAAAATTTTGAGTTTATCGCCTGACCTTGTTTTAGAAGCTGATTCATCATGCCTTTCAGTTCGCCCATATCTCCCTGTGAGTTGGTTGGCTGCTCCTGTTGTCGGTTATACTGCGTTGTCGGTTTTGGTTGAATCCTTGGTTGCTTGACTGTGGATCATAATTCCTCCATGGTTGTTGATTGCTCCTCCAATTGTTTTGGTTGTAGGAGTTCGGATAAGGATTCGTTGGTCTGTTGTTGATCAAATTTACCTCTTCAAGGGTCCTGTTGCAACCTGAACCATCGCAGTCTGAGGTTTCATGAGCTCCTCCACAGTTTTCGCAACAGGGAGTCAGATACGGGGAAGTGGCCACTGCCTTCACAACTTTTTGTTGTGGTTGACTCAGCGTTAGTTTCTCCACAACTTTTGTGAGTGCAGCTAGTTGAGCAGATACATGATCCTGCGGGGGAATACTGTAGATACCGGTTTCTTTCTTGGCTTCACCTCTTCCCTTGTTTTTACACCATTGTCTGGTACTGGCGGTCATCTGGTCCAGTAGTTCAACTGCTTCTTCTCCGGTCATTTTCATAAAATTTCCTCCAGACGAGGAACTTAGCAACAATTTGTTAGAATCATTTAAACCTTAAAGAATGATAACACAAGTTCCTGGCTACTCATACCGTGATGTGGGCATAATATCTGTAATTCTTTGAATCTATCCCACGAATCATAAAGAGACTCACCTGGTTCTTGATAGAAGTTAGTGATCTCAGCAATTTTCTCTCTTGTTTTGGACGGGGATAGTATTTCGCTAGAAATTTGTTTGCTAATTCGGCCCAACTGTGGATGCTGCTGGGTTGTAAACTTCTCAGCCTCCTGGAGGTGCCATCTATTAAAGAATAGGGGAACAATCGCAGACGGATGCGCTCGTTTAGATTTCCTGCTTTATTAAAAGTGTTACTGAAATCAAGAAATGCAGATATATGGTGTGGAGCATCGTCTGAATCTAGCCCGCTGTATTGGCCCTGGTGGTAAAGTGTGGTGATAAAACTTGTTTTGAATTGCCAGGCATCCAGTTCAGCCTGTGAAACTTGAGGAAGGACAATAGCAGAAGGCCTCCCTTCAACTGATGGTTGCTGGTACTCGCAGAGAGTTTGACGAGTTTCCATCTCAATACGTTGTTGACGTCTTTCTTTGTGGAGAAATCTTTCAATTTCAGGTTCAAGATCGTTTTGAGGACTACCTGCAGATCGAGTTCGACGCATATATAGAAGTAACTTGCAGTTTGAAAAATGGAAAACAGCTACAGAAAACAGCAGCGATAATTAAGAAGTTAAGATAAACTAAAGAAAATTATATAACCAAATTAGAAAGAAGCAATTAACAAAACAAAAACTATATTTTTTTAGAGTAAATAAAGCGAAACTAAATGAACAAAAAGGAACGAAAATTAAATGCAGTTTAATTAAAAACTAAAATAAAATAAAGACAGAGTTAAATTGCTGGAATTTAATTAACTGAAAATTAAATGACGAGAAAAATTAAATGACAAGGGAATTTAAAGAACAGAAAATTAAATGACAGGGGAATTTAAAGAACTGAAATTAAATGTTAGAAATTAGTGTACTGGAAATTTAAAAGTTAGAAGTCAGATTGCTGAAATTTAAATGACAGAATTTAAATGCTGGAAATTTAAATGTTAGTAATTAGATTACAGAATTTAAATGACTGGAAATTAAATGACAGAAATTTAAATGTTAGGAGTTAATTGACAGAATTTAAATGACAGAAATTTAAATGACATAAAATTAAATGTCAGTAATTAGTTGACAGAAAAGTAAATGTTAGGAGTTAAATTACTGAAATTTAAATGTTAGATTGCTGAATTTAAATGTTAGATTGCTGAAAATAAATGTTAGATTGCTGAAAGTAAATGTTAGAATGTTAAGTTACAACAAAAATTAATAGAAAAAAATAAAAAAAATTAAAGAACAACAAAGCTAAACAGAAAACTCAATAGAATTAAAAACTATCAATTAACCGTCCTGGAGGTCCCCGGCAACGTCGCTAAAAACTTGTTGGAGAAATATGTGACTACTTCTACAACCTAGGCAGTGTACCTATCGTTTTGCAGAATAGTGGAATTGTGGGGTGTCGAACTCTTGGGGACCTTGCTGTGGTTTAACTGATAGTGTAAATTAACTGAGAATTCTAATTAGACTGTTGAATAGAAACTTATCACTTTTTTAGGGAGATTGTGGTTTAACACTTAATGCAAACAAAATAAAAAAAGAATAATTAATCAGAACAGAATAATAATAGCGTTTATAAAACTCTTTTGTTTTTAAGAAGCATTCTGGGTTGTTCTGCTCACCTATTTTATTCAATTATATTACTATAAACTTCTACCATTTTAGCAATAAACTCATGTATTTTAATTAGTTCGTTGACCGGTCCTTGTACAATAAACCCTGATTAATTTAACTAATAAGCTGCAATCCTTGCCCAAGTTATTATAAATTAATCGCTTTACTAACAATACCTGTTGGAGATAGATTAACCTATAGGCGAAACTCGCTTCTTGTCATTAACCCGTTTTGACTTCTTCTGTCTAGAACCTTGTCTCAGCACCGCATTTTAACAAGAGAACTACAAATATCACTTTAATAATTGGCCTGAATATTAAAGCACATTAAGAACGAGAATCAAAATATTGCTTGAACAGATTACAGTAGAAAATATACGTAACACGATTGTATAAAATAGGCTTGCTTCCCAACCCGGGAGGCTAAAGTTATTACTCACGCATAATTATAAAAACAAACATCGTAAGTACGACAGACATTAAAACTGAGTAGATTTAACTGCTAATATTTGGATAGAGGTTGAACAGAACAACGGTATGGAAAATGGAATGTTTTTATGGGATGAGATGAAGTGAGGATTTATGTGGAGATTATGTAGATGAGATGTATGATTTTTGGAGAGAAAATGGAGATTTTATGAAATACCCCAAACCTTGATATGTAGTTTAAATATTAAACCATGGTATGTAAAGGCTAAAAAGTGCCTTAGGAACATCAGTGTACAATTTAAACCATAGTAAAATGCAATAAAGCATTAAGACACAGTTTGAGCAAAAACATGCTCTAAGCTATGAGCGAACTTGGTTAGGACCCAAAGAGCCTACCAAGGCTTAATAATATTCAAGTATGATTTAATAAGGCTAATTAAGTCCTTAGGAAACCTTGGTAGACAATGAAACCAAACAAAACACAAGAATATACCTTAAAGTCAATATGAGCAAAAAATGCTCTAAGCTTGGGATAAATTTGTATAAGACCTAATGGTCATACCTATACCTTATAAATATGTTAATGAACATATTAAATCAATTACTAAAGAAAACCAAGCTTGAAAACAAGTTAAAACACAAAAAGTGCTTTAAGGAGTCTTAAAGCACGTTTTTGAAAAATTGTCTTGTAAATGAGTTTTGAGTGGCTAAATGTCCATCATTACTCTTTAATTAACATGTGTACTATATAGTATCACATTTGGAAGTCTATATCAATGGGAAATCAAAAATTTCACAAATATGTGCCTTGTTTTGTGAATAGTGCTCAAATAGTGCTAGTTTAAGTTATAAGTCAACATAAGTTGTTTAATTGGTCAACAAAGGCCATATATATGTTATATATGAAGGGGCCACGGTTTTTAAGGTGGGGAGTCACCAACCTAGTCATCCAACTAAAGAAAAGAAAAAGAAATAAAGTAAAGTTACTATTTGCTTTTAAGCTTAAATATCTTACAAAAGTGAGACCTCTCACCTCTCCTCTTCATTTCCTTGCCTTCCCACCGTGTTCTTCCTCTATTCTCCCAACCAGAACCGAGCTTGCTACAGCCCATCTCTTCTCTAACTTCAATTGCTCACCAAATGTTCATTAATGCTCCAAATCAAATTCTAAGACCATATTTGTCTTAGTTAGACCAAGCTCTTCACTTCTATCTTTTCAAATCTTCAAGAACTCCATTTTGGTGCCATGAAGAATCTCCATTGAAGGGGGAAAAGCTCATCTTCTTTCATATTGTCATTCTCCTTGTTTCAAGGTAACAAAAACCAAAGAAAATCTAAGTTTCCTCTCATTTTTGTATGTGTCCGAAAATTCACCTCACAATGGTGTTTTCTTGCTCTCTTCATAGCTTAATTCAAACTTCAAAGGACTAGGAGGAGTCCTATCTTGCTACTTAACCAAGCTCTCTTCCGAATTCCAAAGGTAATCATCAAATTTTGGGTTTTAAGACACATATGTAAACCTAGGGTTTAACTATGAGTTTGGGTATTAAACTTAATGCTCATTACCCTTATATGTGTAATGGTTAGAAGATTGACAAGTGATAAAAGCTCCTTGCCGATTTTCAATCAAGAAAGAACAAGAGAAAACAAGTGAGAAAACTTGGAAAACAAAGAGGTAAATGACCTCTCATAATGTAGTTTTATGTACTAGGAAATTGAGCTATACTTGCTTAATAATAACCTAAAGAGCCAATGGGAAATGAGCTAGAAAACTATCCACAAGGTGGACTAAAAAGACATGGGAGCATTGTTGTGTGTATTCGCAGGTTGAAGGCATTTAAATGTGGAAATTCAGTGTTTATGGTTTATGTTATTTAAGGGCCTAAGTGCCAAGCAATTTAAGTTTATGCACTATTGTGATGTAGTGTAGTTTAAAGGTTTAGTATGTGTAAAGAACATCTCTTGTGAAGGTGAATGTGTTTGATGGTTAAAGGATGAAAAACCATATGTTTGTGTATAAGAGCGTGTATTAAGAGATTGAATGTTCTTGATTGTCTAAAGGTGAAAAACAATGTGTTTTGGTGTAAGGTGATACAAGAGAAGCTATGGCGAAATTTAGTTGATAAACAAAAGAGTTTATGTGTTGTAATGAGATTTTATGACCTAGAAGGTACTAGGAATTTTTAAGTGTTAAGATGGTGAAAGAAAGTGAATTAAGGTGTTCTTAGGTGTTAAGATGCCTTAGGCATAGTCTTGGAGACTTAGGGAACTAATGGATGATTTCTTGATACACCAAGGTGATGGTGGAGGTGTCGTAAAGTCTTGTGCAAAGTTTGGTGAACAATGAAAGTGTAACGTCTTGTGAAGGTTTAGTTATGAACTTGTGGGAAAGACTTGAGGAGTGTGTGTAAAGGGGATGAGTGTAGTGCAAATGATGTTTAAAAGGGTGGTTATAAGGTAGTGAGGGAGTACTTTGGTTAGGTGAAGTTTTAGGCAAGAATACAAGTTACAAGTGTAAGAAAAAAATGTTCTAAGTGTTAAGGACTTAGTAAAAGTTGAGTAAAAGTTTAAGGAATTTTTGGGATGTTTCGAGAGGGTTTAAGTGTGCCCAAAAGATGTTAAAACATGTGGGAGAACATGTGTAAAGCATAGGAAAAAATTGGGATGAATTTGGAGTTCAGAAAGAGGAGAAAAGCACATTAGAAAATTGGTTGCAGTGGACCGCCCCTACGGACCGCCCCTGTGGGGAGGTCCAGTGCAGAGAAGTGAAAAAAAAAAGAAACGTGTAGCATCTGTTGTGGACCGCCCCTGGGACCGCCCCAGAGGGGCGGTCCAGACCAGAAATGAAGAAAAAAATTTGTTTTAGGCTCCTTATGATGGGGGATTGAATGGTAATGGTTTTAGATGATGTTTAGGCCTTGTTTGGTGACTTTTAAAGGCCATTGGAAGTATAAACAAGTGTGAGAGTGAATGTGTAAGTTGTGAACTTAAGATCACATAAATAAATTAAGTACAACGGGATGATGGGGTTAACTATGGGCATTAGATATTAAACAATCATGTCACCCCGATGTTAATGACAGTAATTGTGATGTTACCAGTTGTACGGGATTTGTTCGAGGAAACCTAGGAGGAACAATATAGTGGACCGTGGTGAAAGGTATGGTTTTCTTGCAACCTGTGTCCTACCGGATTACACCGGCTTGTATGCCAATGTGTTTTTCTGTATGTTTGCCACGTTGTAAGATTAAACATGTAATGAGTTTACAGTAATTCATTTATGTGGCGTGTACAACTACGATACCATTTAACCTCGGAAGTGTTAACCTTAGTTAACTGAGTCTAGGATCACATGAGAGTTCGGTATTCGGAGTAAACGACCCAAACCATGGGACGTACTAACCACGGCTATAGCGTGTGTTAATTGTGTGATATGTGTATGTGAATGTAGGGATCCCTTGTGTGTTTAACCCAGTTGTAATACTGTATGGTGTGTAGTTATGATAGACTCCATAGTGGGGTTCTAACTAATATCTAAAGTAAGTATGTACTAACAGTGGTGAGGAATCCGGTTTGGCCGGTCGCGCGTTGTTTGGGAGAGGGTATCCTTCTTAGCCTTACCCTTCTCTTTGTTATGGTTGTTTCCCTCACGGGTTATGATCTCCCATTAGCTTATTCCAAAGCTTAGCTATTCTGACTTATGATCGGTTTAGGGGGAACATGTGTTTGTGTGGTGTGTTCGGGCCTCCAAACCCGAACCGCCTTAACTTAAGTTACTCGTCCGACTATTAGGACGGTAATGAGTGTTGTTGTTATTGTATAACGAGCTTACCATGAGAGTGATACCATTCTCTAGGCTCACCAGTGAATTAACAATGTTTGGGTCGGTTCCTAAGAGAACCATTCCCGTTATGTTATGTATTTTGTTGTGATGCAATATCTATTGCGGTATTATGTTGTGCACGTGGAAACGTGCAAAGTGTTGTTAGGTGTTGTATGTATGTATGTAGTGTATGTATAAGTTGGTAATGTGGTGTGTGTGGATCATGGATATGATTCCCAGTTTGTGATAAGAGGCGTTTAAGGATAACCCGATTTAAGGGTAAGTGTCGTCTATTAAGGAAGTAGCTCCATTAGAGGAGGAACACTCTAGGGATAATGAATACCATGAGTGATTATCAAGTAAGGATGTATTATCGTTTGTTGAGCCCATAGAGGTGAATTGTTATGTGTTGTGTGTTTACAGTTGCATGCATGATTTAAATATATCAATCGCATGCTAAGACGACAATTAGTTGTGCGTGGCCCGGTAGCATGTGGGCTGCGGGATTACCATACCAGCAAAGGTGCTGAGCCCCTTGGGGGCCACCCTTTCTCTTCTTTTTCCTATTTCAGGTTCAAGGAGCTGGAAGCCGTTCGAGAGTAGGACGGGGTAGTCGTTGTACATGGGTAATCGTTTAAGTTGTTATGTACAGTAGGTGTAGTAAGACCGAAACTGTTAGCGGCATCAATTTGTAAATACTCGGTACAGTTGGAAGGTATGTGTATGTTGTTGTTGTTGTTAATGGAAAGGGTCAGTAATGTGTAGTCGCTCGGGAATCTAGTCCATCAGACCGGTACAATGTTTATGTAGTAGCCTTGTTAGCCACGTGGGTGGTTAACGGCGTGTAACACCAACGAGTTAAGTTATGTGATGAGGTGTGTATTCCGCTGCAGATTGTTGTTATGTGTGTTGTTGTTGGATGGGGTGTTACAAAAAGTGGTATCAGAGCGAAGAAGTATCGCTCTGATGACTGAATTACCGAGCTTAGGAAGTACCGAGTTAGGATTTTAGTACTTTGGGTTAAGGGTGAGTGATAGCGTGAGAGATACGCTAGATAGTATACCAGTGTGCACTGGAAACTTACAATATTCATCCCACCCTCCACAATCTCTGTTTATAACTTGGGAAAGGACGCCAGAGAGATGGAAGTCCACTCTTACTCGGGAATACCCGATCTGGCTGCTATTAAATACCTTTAAAGTACGGAAGACCTGTCATACGGTAGATCCCGAAAACTGGGAATCCCGGAGACGGTTTCCATCTAAACAGTGTTAACCGCATTTCATAGCGAGGAATGAAGCATTTGGTGTATAAGAGAATAGAATTTCCGGCAACCTGGGTCGACATGCCGACCAGTCGAGAATAACCAGCTTGCAACGCACTAATCGTGCAACAGGCAAGAAGTGGATTGATGAAACCCGAGACAAGTGTCTACGGAACCACAGTTATTAAGGGATACACCAACGGTATATCAACCGACAAAGGAACTACAACGTAGTGCCCAAATAAGAGACAAGCCTCAGTAACCACGATAAATGCGTGGAACGGGCTACAAAGAGGAAACAATACAAAAGAAAAGGGGTCTCCAGAATAGGAAACACCCTAGTTAATGAATATCATGTGAAGACAGTGAGAAGTTACCTAGGAGAGTTATTATCAAGACAGTAAGATCAGTGAGGGCCAACAAGGCCACTGATGACAGTGCGGGTAAAGACAATACCCCAACCGGTATGTGTTAAACCGATAGCCAGCTAGCATGGCGCACTTGCCATAGCAAGTGCGCTATAACAGGGCTGTTCGGGAAATTTATAACCCTACGAAGTACTTGGTAAAGTACCATGAAGTTAAGTGAGATCATTATAACCATGGAAGGGCTTAACAGTTTAACCTCTGTAATTGGAAGTACACCAGTCAGCAGGAAGCTAGACTTGGTTAAGGTAAGAAGATGTTGTGAAACCATGAAAATTTTCTTTCAAACCCAGATTTATTTCAAACCCTTTTCTTTCAAAACCAGATTTTCTTTCAAACCAACACTTCTTTCTAACCTTCTTTTGACCAAAGCAGTAAAAACCAAGGACAGTTGACAAGGATACAACAGTGGATAAACTTTCCCTCGATTAAGTTCGGGAAGCATGGAATGAATATTGTCAAGGGACAATATAAGGGAGTTGACAACAGAATACTTCACCTAGGCGTGTGACGGACCTACGAGTGTACCAACTGAAATGTGGGACGACCGCACTCCGATAGGAGCTTGTGGGCCTGACAGACCTACTTATGGGTTAGTTGGGTAAGTAGTAATGTATCAGTAGGGTACCCCACATATGTATACAAGTAGAGTCCGAAACACGGGAAGTAGTCGGCTCCGTTCTACGGTCAGCAGTATAAGTCAAACAACAGCTAAGGACTACCATGAATGGTTGAAGTAAAGGAACCCAGTTAAGTTAACGAGACTAAAGGAATTAGTGAATTCCTTTCAACGAAATGCTTAAGAGTCAGGAGGTGCGAAGTGCACTAACTGTAATGTAAAGACATCGTATACGTCTTAAGGATCCTCAGGGATAAACATGTTAGCTGGAACGGTGACCCAGCCTGTACATGGCAAGCAGATGCCTAATGTGGACACATTAATGTGCAATGAACGGGATGAAACTCCCAGAATGAGTACCTACACTATCAGGAAATGTTGATCTTCACAGAAGAGGATAATAAGCCAGTTAAGAACGCAAACGGCGTGGCTAACGGAATGTACCAATAAGTGTGAACTAGATGTAAAGGCATAACTTAACAACACCCAGGAGCAATCCTTGAAGGGTGTTCGCATCAACAATTGTTGAACGAAATGCATGACAGAAGCACAAGGGTTGAAACTAACACCTAGTTTAGACATAAGTTGTCAGGAGACGGACTGACAATCCTAAGGGGCATCCCATGAAAGGAAACGGAATGCAACGACCTTGTCATGGAGCTCAATATAATATCCAAACCATATAATGTTGTACAGAGAAGTACATGTGTGTGGACAGCCTACAATGACCCCAGCTCAAGGCAAATAAGGCTTATAAGCCATAAGCAAGATATGTTATATAAATTCGATTGATTGTAGAAGTTTATGTTGTATAAGTGAATAGAGTGGTAAACGAACCACTGCATTAAGAGTGGGGATACCTCTCGATATTGTGAGACCGCAGGAGCGGTAGTTATGTGAATCAAGTTCAAGAAATATGTTAAGGATGGACGATGTTATTATTGAAAGAGAGCAGTTAGCTTAGTAGTATGTGTATAAAGTGAAACACCGAGCTGAATAATGCCGGCTTGTGACACGAATGATCGATGCTCAAGGAGCATTCGGTAGTCATCCAGATGAATGACGAACCATAATATAAGTATGGGTGTGGAAGTTAATGTGACAGTAAATACCATGCAAGTTAGTGTTATGTTATACAATAAGCACAGTGCGCAGTAAGCGACCGTTGTATAAGTGTTGTTAAATAATGATATGGCAGATAAGAGCAGTTATGAATTAAATTCAGTGGTGATGCAAGGTAAGTGGTGTTAAACAGACTGGGCAATAAGCCAGTGATAGGTACTGTGTGATGAGGAACTCAGTGTAAATTCCATGGCGAATCGCATAAGGGATTTACTGTCAAGAGTTTACGCCTCTGCACTCTGTATGACTGAGTGTTTTGGTATTGCACTTGCGCAGTAATGATCGAGTGGGATAGCTAGGAATTGGAAACATGTTAATTATGGAGGAATAATGTTATAATGGCCGATGCATAGGAAATGCAACGCCGCACCAATAAAAGAGTACTGTACAAAACCAAATGTGGAGACATGATTAACAGTAAGTGACTACAGTAGCACTAACTGCCAAATATCGGTATGGAATATACCCCAAATGTTGTAAATAGTTGAGAGAGCACTACACTCTAGGTAGTAGCTCAATCTCAACCGACAGTAAGTCGGAAGGGAACAAGTCAATCATTGTGAAATACATAGCTGTATACACAGTAAATTGTTATGGAAGTGGATAGAAAGTGTATAACTCACCGAATTCGCTAACGGTAAGAGATACCACGCGTCGGTTGAGAAACCATTGTTACCAAGATGAAGGTGACAATTGGGGATGTACAATACAGTAAGAATAACAAATGGGGCAATTAAGCTCTACAGTTATTAGAGTTTCACAGCATAACTAGTGAGCCAGTGATTCAAGTGTTGAATGTACATGGTGAACATGAGAGAATGGCTAATTATTAATGCCTAGAAGCCAAACAGGCCAGAATCGAAACCAACTAAGAGTTTAAACAAACTCCAATGAGAATTCTTGGTTTAGGGACTAAACCGCCAATATGGTTAAGATCCACTAATCAGAATCCATTGTATAATCGACCGCGTGAAAGTTAAAACCCTTCACGACGGTAGAACCTTAAAACCGATGTTTAGTGATTGATTACGTGGGCGTAATCCCTTTTAAGGGGGGTAGAGCGTAAAACCACTTAGTGTGTATTACCGTACAAGTGTACGTGATTTATGTTGTGCATAGCACAAAATAATTTGTTTTGATGATTTGGTGTGTGTGTTACGTAAACATACGCATTCATTCAGGGTTTAATTGTGGTAATTGCGCATAGAAGATGCGAATACCATTGTGATAAGTGTGTTTATTTGTCAACAGTGGTGTGTGATAATTCAAGTGTGGGGAGTACAGAAACTCCCGGGGAACAAAACCCCATAAATGTGAAACTGTGTGTTGTATTTTGATAAAATATAAATGTATATATATACTATATAGTGATTCATGAAAGAATACGAAACTGACATAGAACCTAGTGAGAATGAGATTCCCTAGGTAACAACATTTAAGTGAATGGAAATAACTGATAGACGAAGTTCTATCCCTTGGAGATGTTATGATCATGACTAGAATGATTTAAAAGATAGAAAATTGGAAATGAGTGATTTAATTGATGCTTGAAAATGAAGTGGGAGGTGGAACTTGATTTGCATGTGATCAAGGGAAGCCGAACACAAATTGGGGTGGAAGGATAGTTCAACACTGATGCTGATCACATCCAGGTTGAATGACTCTTGAAACTCCCTATAAGTGGTCACAAATAACCACGCTAAGAAAAGAAGCAAAGAGCTTAAGTTGGACTTGGAGTTGTGTGTGTTTTCAAAAGGATTTTCATTTGGTATTTATAAAACGTTGATAGATACTTTATATAATTAAAGTCTTCTTACTTAACCTCACAAGGAAAAATTTCAAATTTAAGTGATTGTTTTAATCTCCCAAAGGCACGGGGACGGAAGGTGTCCATCGCGACCGGGTTCTGCGGGATCACAGTGTGTACCAAAGATATTTTTGATTGCAATACATGCTATGACATGTTGTTTGGTATGTGTGATAAATGTTATTTTGACCTTGATCTCCTAAAGTGTATGCTATCAAGACCTATGAGTCTAAATGTGTTGTGTTACATAGACCTATGTGTCTAAATGTTGTTATGTTACCCAAGACCAGTGAGTCAAAGGGGTTGCTATGTATGTGTAAGTGTTGTTAAGATACCCGGACCATTGAGTCCGAGGTTATCATGTAAGTATGTTATGTTATGTTATGTACCTATGTGAATATGTTACCCGGACCATTAAGTCCGAGGTTGTAATGTAAAGTACGTTTGATTATGGAAGTTTATTTCCAAGTGTTTCCTGCGTTCTAAACCTAATGATGTGTGGGAAGTGTGAACTTCGAGGACGAAGTTCTTTTAAGGGGGGTAGATTGAAATACCCCAAACCTTGATATGTAGTTTAAATATTAAACCATGGTATGTAAAGGCTAAAAAGTGCCTTAGGAACATCAGTGTACAATTTAAACCATAGTAAAATGCAATAAAGCATTAAGACACAGTTTGAGCAAAAACATGCTCTAAGCTATGAGCGAACTTGGTTAGGACCCAAAGAGCCTACCAAGGCTTAATAATATTCAAGTATGATTTAATAAGGCTAATTAAGTCCTTAGGAAACCTTGGTAGACAATGAAACCAAACAAAACACAAGAATATACCTTAAAGTCAATATGAGCAAAAATATGCTCTAAGCTTGGGATAAATTTGTATAAGACCTAATGGTCATACCTATACCTTATAAATATGTTAATGAACATATTAAATCAATTACTAAAGAAAACCAAGCTTGAAAACAAGTTAAAACACAAAAAGTGCTTTAAGGAGTCTTAAAGCACGTTTTTGAAAAATTGTCTTGTAAATGAGTTTTGAGTGGCTAAATGTCCATCATTACTCTTTAATTAACATGTGTACTATATAGTATCACATTTGGAAGTCTATATCAATGGGAAATCAAAAATTTCACAAATATGTGCCTTGTTTTGTGAATAGTGCTCAAATAGTGCTAGTTTAAGTTATAAGTCAACATAAGTTGTTTAATTGGTCAACAAAGGCCATATATATGTTATATTTGAAGGGGCCACGGTTTTTAAGGTGGGGAGTCACCAACCTAGTCATCCAACTAAAGAAAAGAAAAAGAAATAAAGTAAAGTTACTATTTGCTTTTAAGCTTAAATATCTTACAAAAGTGAGACCTCTCACCTCTCCTCTTCATTTCCTTGCCTTCCCACCGTGTTCTTCCTCTATTCTCCCAACCAGAACCGAGCTTGCTACAGCCCATCTCTTCTCTAACTTCAATTGCTCACCAAATGTTCATTAATGCTCCAAATCAAATTCTAAGACCATATTTGTCTTAGTTAGACCAAGCTCTTCACTTCTATCTTTTCAAATCTTCAAGAACTCCATTTTGGTGCCATGAAGAATCTCCATTGAAGGGGTAAAAGCTCATCTTCTTTCATATTGTCATTCTCCCTTGTTTCAAGGTAATAAAAACCAAAGAAAATCTAAGTTTCCTCTCATTTTTGTATGTGTCCGAAAATTCACCTCACAATGGTGCTTTTTCTTGCTCTCTTCATAGCTTAATTCAAACTTCAAAGGACTAGGAGGAGTCCTATCTTGCTACTTAACCAAGCTCTCTTCCGAATTCCAAAGGTAATCATCAAATTTTGGTGTTTTAAGACACATATGTAAACCTAGGGTTTAACTATGAGTTTGGGTATTAAACTTAATGCTCATTACCCTTATATGTGTAATGGTTAGAAGATTGACAAGTGATAAAAGCTCCTTGCCGATTTTCAATCAAGAAAGAACAAGAGAAAACAAGTGAGAAAACTTGGAAAACAAAGAGGTAAATGACCTCTCATAATGTAGTTTTATGTACTAGGAAATTGAGCTATACTTGCTTAATAAATAACCTAAAGAGCCAATGGGAAATGAGCTAGAAAACTATCCACAAGGTGGACTAAAAAGACATGGGAGCATTGTTGTGTGTATTCGCAGGTTGAAGGCATTTAAATGTGGAAATTCAGTGTTTATGGTTTATGTTATTTAAGGGCCTAAGTGCCAAGCAATTTAAGTTTATGCACTATATTGTGATGTAGTGTAGTTTAAAGGTTTAGTTATGTGTAAAGAACATCTCTTGTGAAGGTGAATGTGTTTGATGGTTAAAGGATGAAAAACCATATGTTTGTGTATAAGAGCGTGTATTAAGAGATTGAATGTTCTTGATTGTCTAAAGGTGAAAAACAATGTGTTTTGGTGTAAGGTGATACAAGAGAAGCTATGGCGAAATTTAGTTGATAAACAAAAGAGTTTATGTGTGTAATGAGATTTTATGACCTAGAAGGTACTAGGAATTTTTAAGTGTTAAGATGGTGAAAGAAAGTGAATTAAGGTGTTCTTAGGTGTTAAGATGCCTTAGGCATAGTCTTGGAGACTTAGGGAACTAATGGATGATTTCTTGATACACCAAGGTGATGGTGGAGGTGTCGTAAAGTCTTGTGCAAAGTTTGGTGAACAATGAAAGTGTAACGTCTTGTGAAGGTTTAGTTATGAACTTGTGGGAAAGACTTGAGGAGTGTGTGTAAAGGGGATGAGTGTAGTGCAAATGATGTTTAAAAGGGTGGTTATAAGGTAGTGAGGGAGTACTTTGGTTAGGTGAAGTTTTAGGCAAGAATACAAGTTACAAGTGTAAGAAAAAAATGTTCTAAGTGTTAAGGACTTAGTAAAAGTTGAGTAAAAGTTTAAGGAATTTTTGGGATGTTTCGAGAGGGTTTAAGTGTGCCCAAAAGATGTTAAAACATGTGGGAGAACATGTGTAAAGCACAGGAAAAAATTGGGATGAATTTGGAGTTCAGAAAGAGGAGAAAAGCACATTAGAAAATTGGTTCTGCAGTGGACCGCCCCTACGGACCGCCCCTGTGGGGAGGTCCAGTGCAGAGAAGTGAAAAAAAAAAGAAACGTGTAGCATCTGTTGTGGACCGCCCCTGGGACCGCCCCAGAGGGGCGGTCCAGACCAGAAATGAAGAAAAAAATTTGTTTTAGGCTCCTTATGATGGGGGATTGAATGGTAATGGTTTTAGATGATGTTTAGGCCTTGTTTGGTGACTTTTAAAGGCCATTGGAAGTATAAACAAGTGTGAGAGTGAATGTGTAAGTTGTGAACTTAAGATCACATAAATAAATTAAGTACAACGGGATGATGGGGTTAACTATGGGCATTAGATATTAAACAATCATGTCACCCCGATGTTAATGACAGTAATTGTGATGTTACCAGTTGTACGGGATTTGTTCGAGGAACCTAGGAGGACACAATATAGTGGACCGTGGTGAAAGGTATGGTTTTCTTGCAACCTGTGTCCTACCGGATTACACCGGCTTGTATGCCAATGTGTTTTTCTGTATGTTTGCCACGTTGTAAGATTAAACATGTAATGAGTTTACAGTAATTCATTTATGTGGCGTGTACAACTACGATACCATTTAACCTCGGAAGTGTTAACCTTAGTTAACTGAGTCTAGGATCACATGAGAGTTCGGTATTCGGAGTAAACGACCCAAACCATGGGACGTACTAACCACGGCTATGCGTGTGTTAATTGTGTGATATGTGTATGTGAATGTAGGGATCTCCCTTGTGTGTTTAACCCAGTTGTAATACTGTATGGTGTGTAGTTATGATAGACTCCATAGTGGGGTTCTAACTAATATCTAAAGTAAGTATGTACTAACAGTGGTGAGGAATCCGGTTTGGCCGGTCGCGCGTTGTTTGGGAGAGGGTATCCTTCTTAGCCTTACCCTTCTCTTTGTTATGGTTGTTTCCCTCACGGGTTATGATCTCCCATTAGCTTATTCCAAAGCTTAGCTATTCTGACTTATGATCGGTTTAGGGGGAACATGTGTTTGTGTGGTGTGTTCGGGCCTCCAAACCCGAACCGCCTTAACTTAAGTTACTCGTCCGACTATTAGGACGGTAATGAGTGTTGTTGTTATTGTATAACGAGCTTACCATGAGAGTGATACCATTCTCTAGGCTCACCAGTGAATTAACAATGTTTGGGTCGGTTCCTAAGAGAACCATTCCCGTTATGTTATGTATTTTGTTGTGATGCAATATCTATTGCGGTATTATGTTGTGCACGTGGAAACGTGCAAAGTGTTGTTAGGTGTTGTATGTAGTGTATGTTATAAGTTGTATAATGTGGTGTGTGTGGATCATGGATATGATTCCCAGTTTGTGATAAGAGGCGTTTAAGGATAACCCGATTTAAGGGTAAGTCGTCTATTAAGGAAGTAGCTCCATTAGAGGAGGAACACTCTAGGGATAATGAATACCATGAGTGATTTATCAAGTAAGGATGTATTATCCGTTTGTTGAGCCCATAGAGGCGAATTGTTATGTGTTGTGTGTTTACAGTTGCATGCATGATTTAAATATAATCAATCGCATGCTAAGACGACAATTAGTTGTGCGTGGCCCGGTAGCATGTGGGCTGCGGGATTACCATACCAGCAAAGGTGCTGAGCCCCTTGGGGGCCACCCTTTCTCTTCTTTTTCCTATTTCAGGTTCAAGGAGCTGGAAGCCGTTCGAGAGTAGGACGGGGTAGTCGTTGTACATGGGTAATCGTTTAAGTTGTTTATGTACAGTAGGTGTAGTAAGACCGAAACTGTTAGCGGCATCAATTTGTAAATACTCGGTACAGTTGGAAGGTATGTGTATGTTGTTGTTGTTGTTAATGGAAAGGGTCAGTAATGTGTAGTCGCTCGGGAATCTAGTCCATCAGACCGGTACAATGTTTATGTAGTAGCCTTGTTAGCCACGTGGGTGGTTAACGGCGTGTAACACCAACGAGTTAAGTTATGTGATGAGGTGTGTATTCCGCTGCAGATTGTTGTTATGTGTTTGTTGTTGGATGGGGTGTTACATTTTATGGAGGAAAAATGGCATTAGTTTGGGGGTGGAATGAGATATGATTTAATGGGGGGTTATAGGTTTATTTATAGTGAAAATGGGGTAGAAATGAAGGGGGTGTCGGTGTGAATTGGTAAAATACTATTTACCAATTCACACCCATCGACATGCCTCTTGAAAGCTGTTCAGATCGACATGTCCGGACCACTGTCCGGACCATGTCGATTTTTGTACGGTCCTGCGTTGGCATGTATTGGTCCGGACCAGCTGATCCAGACACTGGTCCGGACCAACTTCAATTGCCTCTAAAATATTCGTTTTAGCTCCGATTTGATCCCCGTTTGCGCCCACGTGTTCGTCTCTTTCGTGTAGTTTGCTCCTAGCTTGGTTTTCCTCATGTTTCACCAATAAATTTATGAGATAACCAATAAAACATAAACTAGAGGAAAACATACGATAAGTGAGTAATATTATCCTGAAAGAAAGTAAGTACAAGGTAAACTAAACCCTTAAATGTCTATGTATTTCTCACTTATCATCAGCGCCTTAGAATAGCTCGACAATGTTTTGTTGCTTAGGTAGTCAGCGCCTCCGAATAACTGAACATAGTCAACGCGGTTTTGCACAACATGGAGGATGTGGAGTCCAAAATTTTGGGGCATCACTGAAGCATCAACCAGACTTTTCACATCCATTACAAAGTCCAGTTGACGGGGGGCAATCTGTTATACCCAAAATTTTGCCCCCCTCTGGTTAGGGACTACGAGGTTTTGGTGTTATGAGGGGCATTTCAATCAATTAATGAGAGGTCCTGGCTCGATCGGCGCATTCCAGGGCATGAGGAGCAGTTTCGTCATTGTTAGGGGCGTTTTTGTAATTTTTAAGGCTCCTAAGACCTCCTATAGGCTTTCTCTCTCCTCCAAAGGATGCCCAAATCAGCTTGAAATGCTTTGATTTTTTAACCCATGATAGAGGAAGACATTTTAAGCATAATGGCGTTGAAATTTTGATTTTTCGAATTTCCAATAATTTTCTAGCAATTTCTGACTGAATCTGACGAGAAATTCAATTTAAAAATATTCCAACATTTAAAAAATCCGATTCCACATCAGAAAATTCATAATTGCCATCCTTGACATGTGGTTAAAATGTTACCACAAAATTCCATTGGTAAGTCATTTAATTAAAATGTCAAAAAATCTTACTTTTACTAGATTTTCTTTATCTTTAAGAAAGTCTATATAAGGGGATAGGTTTTTGGATAAAATCAGAATCTCATATGCTCAAGAACCCTAGGAAGACAGAAAGCACAACTCCCTCTCTCTCTCTCACGTTTTCCAACGCCCGGCCACCCGAATCATACCTAAAATCCCCCGAAATCACCATCTAAACTCGTTTTCCGATCCCCAAATCACCAATAATCATCAAAACCCCACATAAACACCACCAAAACGTGAAGAACAGCAAGAACAACCAACAACCAGAAGCTTGGTTTGAAAACCCTTCGGGTCTGCCATCAATGGAGCACTTGACGAATCCCGGTGTGAAGAATCATCGTGAACCCGGAGGTAAAACAGGTAGAAATAACACTTTCCTAATTCCCCACGATATTATCAGTCTTGCCTCAAAATTTGGGTTCAAACTAACTCTTTTTCGCTTCTGTATCACTAATTGTTTTAGCTACTACCTTGTTACTTGTTTGCTAAGTTTCGTATTAATTTGATTTCACATTGAGTTCTTTCAATTACTAACGTGTTCATAATCTTTCAGGCTACATACCCATAAAATTTGAGCTCAAAACACCGTCGGGAGCCATCAAAAACCCACTGTCCGTGGCTTGTCCGTGACCTCGGACTCATTGTCCGGGACCACGGACACCCACGGACGGTGGCGGGATTTTATATTTTTAATTTTTCAAATTTTTAGGTTTCTGTCATACATGTCGAGGCCCACAGACACCCTGTCCATGGCCCCGGACATTTCAAGTTTGCGTTTTTATTTTAGTTCTATTTTTGAAATCATTTAATTCAACTGGGGTCTGTGGTCTCGGACATTAGGTCCGTGGTTACGGACGTGATTAAAATTTGACATAATTCTGCCTCCGAAACCCTAGTTTAGGTAGCTTTTAATTTCACTTTAATTTTCTTTCAATAAGGCTAAAAAATAAGAAAACAGAAGCGCGCGAACCCGAACTCACCTTTCCTAATTTACTCTAGGTTAAAATTAGGTGGCGACTCATAATAGGTTCCAGTGAGCTAGCTTAGGTTTTAATAATTGTTGTTATATGACATAGTTATTAATCTTAGGTTATAAGTGGACCTAAAACCCGGTTAGATCCTAATCAGCTTTAATCAACATAGGGTAGGGTTTAAAATCGAGGCTCACAGACTGACGACTCTGCTGGGGAGAACATCTTATTATTAACTTGTTTAATTTTAAGAAAGAGGGCTTAACTCGAAAATGTTTATTTATGGCTTTATTACTCTGTTTGTTTACTTTCATGCGCACTTTAAATTTCTGTACCTTTGCATCATATGAGAGCGAGGGTCCACATAAACTAATCTCACGCCGGGACCCGCTTGAGGGACCCTTGTCAGGGACTCACACCTTTTAGGTAATGTGAATAAGTGGGGGAAAAGAGGAGGGTGTC
>CM041779.1:78782487-78806883 GCA_023374045.1 Limonium bicolor | reverse complement strand
GTGCTTAATGATTACCTGGAATGGTAACAAAAGTAATATTATTATCAGTAAAGATTCTCCTGTTTCTCCACTTCCAGAGGTGAAAGTATACAATTAAGAACTCAACTACACGATTATAATTAATGTTCAGTGTGATGTGCTGAATTAGATTCAAGTGTATCCATTCGTGAACACATGAGTTAAAAAACCGATGTTGATCAGCTGCAATCACAATTCTTTTCCAAAATTTTCTTGCAACCACACAATCTCTAAGTACGTGGATCAAGGATTCCTCCTGTCCACAGAAATTACAATTATAGCTTTCAGAGAAACCCCTTCGCCACCGGCTCAAATTAGTCATCAAACCGTTGTTCATTACTCTCCACATATGGAGTTTAATACGCTCCTGCACTTTTGCTTTCCAAAGGGCCTTGAAATCCTGCATAGAGTGTTGAGCTGCAATGTTAGATCCCAGACTATTATCAAATAACGTATATGCTGATTTAACAGAGTAGTCACCAGATGTGGTGTATTTCCACCAAATGAAGTCATTTTCAGCATCAGGAAAAACTCTCAATTTCTCAAAATGATCCCTCAGATTACCAGGGATCAGATGCATAAATTTATTCCACTTCCAATCCACAGATCTATCCCAATATTTGTCCACAGTTTCCTTGATTAAACTATTAGGAATATAACTATTGGCTACAGATATCAGGGGTGTCTCTAAAACCCAGCTGTCAGTCCAGAAATTAAGGCATTTGCCATTGCTAAGGATCCATCTAGTACCCTTTTGCATAAAAGGAGCAATCTTTTGAACACTTTTCCAAGTTGTCGAGCCTCTGGTAGTCTCAAAGTTCCTGTATCTCTTAACAATGATATCATGTTGAACACTTCTGTTATTAGAGATTAACTTCCAAACAAGCTTGCCAAAGCAAGCTTTGTTCATCAGCCTAGAGTTTCTGAGGCCCAGCCCACCAGCCTCTCGACTCTTGCAAATCTTATTCCAAGGAATTAAATGGATTTTCCTACCTCCCGTATTATGGCCCCAAACAAAGTCCCTACATAATTTATCAATAGAATCACAAGTTTTATTGGGTAGAACTTGACACTGCATAACATGAACAGGGATAGATGCAATAGTATTCTTAACCAAGCATACCCTATCGGCCATAGATAACGAGGCTGCTTTCCAACCAGCCAACCTTTTAAGAACCTTTTCCATGATCATGTTATGAGTGCGACCATTGGATTTACCCTGTTTCATATAAACTCCAAGGTACCTACCAAACTCTTCTTTAAAGGGGATACATGCTTCAAGACTAATTATCCTAGCCTTTTCACTACTCATATTACTAGACAGGAAAAGAGATGACTTTTCAAAACTCACAACCTGACCCGAGGCCTTACAAAAGTCATCAATACAGCTACGTATAACTCTCACTTGTCTAGGGGTCGCCACACCAAATAGTAACATATCATCAGCAAAGAAACAATGAGAAATTTCAGTGCCTCTTTTACCAAAATGTAACGGCTTCCATTCCTTTCTATTTATAGCAGCTTGTATAATATGGGTTAACCTTTCCAGACAAAGCACAAAAATATAGGGAGATAGAGGGTCCCCTTGTCGCACCCCTCTCCCAGCCTTAAAACAGTTGGACAACCTCCCATTAATGTTAACTTGATAAGAGACTGTGGATATACAATGCATAATTAACCGCCTCAGGGAATCAGGGATACTTAAGCATATCAGAGTGTCATTTATAAAACCCCAGTCCAGCTGATCATAAGCTTTAGCCAGATCCAGTTTCATGACCATAAATCCATCCCTAGATTCTGTGTGCCTCATAAAGTGAATGGCTTCCTGAACCAAAACAATATTATAAAAAATGCTACGACCTGGAACAAAACTGGATTGGAAAGGGGAAACCCACATAGGGAGTAAAGGTTTTAGACGGTTTACAATGACTTTAGAAAGAATTTTATACTGGACCTGACATAGGGAGATCGGTCTGAATTGACTAAAATTAATGGGACAGTCAACTCTGGGATAAGGGTCAGAATAGTTTTATTAATAACAGAATTGAAAGAACAGTTTTCAAAAGCTTTTGATATAAAATCTTGTAATGTAGGATAAATCAAATGCCAAAATTGTTTGAAAAAAGCAGCAGGGAAACCGTCAACACCAGGGGCCTTAAAACCTTTCATGTTCCTTAAGGCTTCAAAAATTTCCTTATTAGAAATATCAGACTGCAAAGTAGACAATTTATTTTCATCAATATCAGGGAAAGGATGCCCTTCAAGGCAGTCCAGCCTGACCGGTTTTTGCATAAAAAATTTAGAAAAATGCTCCTCTGCAAGTCTGAACACATTGCTCTCATCAGAAATCCATTCTCCCTCATTATTCTGAATTCTAGAGATTCTATTTCTACCCCTTCTGATAATTGTTTTGGTATGAAAATAATTTGTGTTCTTATCCCCCAATTTTATCCACTGGTCCCTAGACTTTTGTTTCCAAAGCATCTCTTCTCTTTCAAGCCAAAGCTCTAATTCCCCACTTAATTTCCTCTCGAGACCAATCAGGTGATAACCCCTACCCTCATCTAGTTCTCTATGGATACCTTTGAGTCTAGCCATCAGTCTATTCTTCTCCTTAACGATGAAGCCAAACACCTCTCTATTCCAGTTTTGAAGAGCCGAACTAAGGTTAGATAAGGACTGATAAGTGAGAAATACATAGACATTTAGGGTTTAATTTACCTTGTACTTACTTACTTTCAGGATAATATTACTCACTTATCGTATGTTTTTCCTCTAGTTATGTTTTATTGATTATCTCACAAATTTATTGGTTAAACATGAGGAAAACCAAACTAGGAGCAAAGTACACGAAGAGACGAACGCGTAGGCGAAAACGAGGATCAAATCGGAGCTCAAACGAACATTTTAGAGGCAATTGACCTTTGGTCCGGACCAGTGTCCGGATCACCTGGTCCGGACCAACACACGCCAGCGCACCCGATAAGAAAATCGACATGGTCCGGACCAGCTGGTCCGGACAGTGGTCCGGACATGTCGACTTGCCAGTGTAACAGCAGCAGTGTGAAGAGATAATTACCTTATCTCTTCACACGAAAATGCCACCGCCTTACCTCCCCCTTTTACCTATATTTCTCTATAAATACACCTACAAAACCCCATTAAATCATATATCATTCCACCCCAAAACTAATGCCATTTTTCCTCCATAAAATCTCCATTTTCTCTCCAAAAATCATACATCTCATCTACATAATCTCCACATAAATCCTCACTTCATCTCATTCCATAAAACCATTCCAAGAGTTCTTCCTTTTCTTAAATCTACTCAGTTTTAATGTCTGTCGTACTTACGATGTTTGTTTTTATAATTATGTGTGAGTAATAACTTTAGCCTCCCGGGTTGGGAAGCAAGCCTATTTTATACAATCGTGTTATATTTTCTACTATAATCTGTTCAAGCAATATTTTGATTCTCGTTCTTAATGCGCTTTAATATTCAGGCCAATTATTAAAGTGATATTTGTAGTTCTCTTGTTAAAATGCGGTGCTGAGACAAGGTTCTAGACAGAAGAAGTCAAAACGGGTTAATGACTAGAAGCGAGTTTCGCCTATAGGTTAATCTGTCTCCAACAGGAATTGTTAATAAAGCGATTAATTTATAATAACTTGGGCAAGGATTGCAGCTTGTTATTTAAATTAATCAGGGTTTATTGTACAAGGACCGGTCAACGAACTAATTAAAATTCCTGAGTTTATTGCTAAAATGGTAGAAGTTTATAGTAATATAATTGGATAAAATAGGTGAGCAGAACAACCCAGGGTGCTTCTTAAAAAGAGTTTTATAACTGCTATTATTATTCTGTTTTGAATGTTTTTTTACTGTTTTTTTACATTAAGTGTTAAACCACAATCTCCCTAAAAAAGTGATAAGTTCCTATTAAATAGTCTAATTAGAATTCTCAGTTAATTTACACTATCAGTTAAACCACAGCAAGGTCCCCAAGAGTTCGACACCCCACAATTCCACTATTCCGCAAAACGATAGGTACACTGCCTAAGTGGTAGAAGTAGTCACATATTTCTCCAACAAGTTTTTGGCGCCGTTGCCGGGGACCTCCGGCACGGTTAATTGATAGTTTTTAATTTCATTGAGTTTTCTGTTTAGCTTTTGCTACTCTTTGTTTTCTGTTTCTATTTTTGTTATTTAATCTTTCTAACAATTTAAATATCGTACTTAATTACAGTCATTTAAATTTCTTGTCATTTATTTACCAGCTATCTAACTTCTAACTTTTAAATTTCTGTAATCTAACATTTAAATTCCAGTAATCTAACATTTAATTTCTGTCATCTAACTACTAACATTTAATTTCTGTCATTTAAATTTCTGTCATTTAATTTCAGTAAACTAACTTTTAAATTTCAGTACACTAATTCCTAACATTTAAATTTCAGCAATCTAACTACTAACATTTAAATTTCCTGTAAACTAATTTCTAACATTTATTTTCAGTCAGTTAAATTCTGTCATTTAAATTTCTCGTCATTTAATTTTCAGTTAATTAAATTCCAGCAATTAATTTTCTGTCTTATTTATTTTAGTTTTTTAGTTAAACTGCATTTATTTTTGTTCCTTTTTGTTCATTTAGTTTCGCTTTATTTACTCTAAAAAAAATATATAGTTCTTTGTTTTGTTAATTGCTTCTTTCTAATTTATTATTTAATTTTTGTAGTTTATTTACTTGTCAATTATCGTTGTTTTTGTAGCTGTTTTCCATTTTTCAAACTGCAAGTTACTTCTATATATGCGTCGAACTCGATCTGCAGGTAGTCCTCAAAACGATCTTGAACCTGAGATTGAAAGATTTCTCCACAAGAAAGACGACAACAACGTATTGAGATGACAACTCGTCAAACTCTCTGCGAGTACCAGCAACCATCAGTTGAAGGGAGGCCTTCTGCTATTGTCCTTCCTCAAGTTTCACAGGCTGAACTGGATGCCTGGCAATTCAAAACAAGTTTTATCACCACACTTTACCACCAGGGCCAATACAGCGGGCTAGATTCAGATGATGCTCCACACCATATATCTGCATTTCTTGATTTCTGTAACACTTTTAATAAAGCAGGAAATCTAAACGAGCGCATCCGTCTGCAATTGTTCCCCTATTCTTTAAAAGATGGCGCCTCCAGGTGGCTGAGAAGTTTACAACCCAGCAGCATCCACAGTTGGGCCGAATTAGCAAACAAATTTCTAGCGAAATACTATCCCCCGTCCAAAACAAGAGAGAAAATTGCTGAGATCACTAACTTCTATCAAGAACCAGGCGAGTCTCTTTATGATTCGTGGGATAGATTCAAAGAATTACAGATATTATGCCCACATCACGGTATGAGTAGCCAGGAACTTGTGTTATCATTCTTTAGAGGTTTAAATGATTCTAACAAATTGTTGCTAAGTTCCTCGTCTGGAGGAAATTTTATGAAAATGACCGGAGAAGAAGCAGTTGAACTACTGGACCAGATGACCGCCAGTACCAGACAATGGTGTAAAAACAAGGGAAGAGGTGAAGCCAAGAAAGAAACCGGTATCTACAGTATTCCCCCGCAGGATCATGTATCTGCTCAACTAGCTGCACTCACAAAAGTTGTGGAGAAACTAACGCTAGTCAACCACAACAAAAAGTTGTGAAGGCAGTGGCCACTTCCCCGTATCTGACTCCCTGTTGCGAAAACTGTGGAGGAGCTCATGAAACCTCAGACTGCGATGGTTCAGGTTGCAACAGGACCCTTGAAGAGGTAAATTTGATCAACAACAGACCAGCGAATCCTTATCGAACTCCTACAACCAAAACAATTGGAGGAGCAATCAACAACCATGGAGGAATTATGATCCACAGACGAGCAACCAAGGATTCAACCAAAACCGACAACCGCAGTATAACCGACAACAGGAGCAGCCAACCAACTCACAGGGAGATATGGGCGAACTGAAAGGCATGATGAATCAGCTTCTAAAACAAGGTCAGGCGATAAACTCAAAATTTTCTGAGATAGAAGCCAAAGTTGCTGATCAGGCTACTATAACCACAAATTTAGAGAGACAGATAGGTCAGATTTCCCAACAGTTGGCTCAAAGACCAACAGGGTCACTCCCGAGCCAGACTGATCCAAATCCCAGGGAGCATGCAAAATCAATAACCCTGAGAAGCGGAAAAGAGCTGATATCTAATGCCCCTGAAGATGAGAAGAAATCTGATGAACAAAAATCTGACAAAGAAGACGTAACAATTCCCAAGGAGAAGGAGTCTCCTGCATCCCTTACTATTAAACCGTCACAGGTTTCATATGATATTCCAATCCCATTTCCTGATAGATTAAAGAAAAAGAATTTGGATGACCAATTTGGAAAATTTCTTAACATTTTTAAGAAATTAACTATTAATATTCCTTTTTCTGATGCCTTAACGCAAATGCCTATTTATGCAAAATTTATGAAAGATATCTTGTCTAACAGGCGATCTTTACAGGAAAATGACACGGTAAAATTGACCGAAAGAGTGTCTGCAGTACTCTTAAAGAAGCTACCACCGAAGTTGGGAGATCCAGGTCTCCCTATCATTCCTTGCGCAATTGAAGACATAAATTGTGGTAACGGGTTATGCGATTTAGGAGCAAGTATTAACTTAATGCCTTTATCTATCTTTAAGAAATTAGGTATAGGTCAATGCTCTCCTACTCCTGTGCAGCTACAACTAGCTGATCGTTCCATAATCCACCCTAAAGGAAAAGTTGAAGATTTAGTGGTTTCTGTTGGCAAATTTATTTTCCCTGCTGATTTCATTGTTATTGACATTGAGATAAAGATGTTCCACTAATCCTAGGTAGACCTTTTATGAGAACTGCAAGAACTTTAATTGATGTTGAAGGAGGTAAAATAATTTTAAGACTTCATGATGAACAGGTAGTTTTTGACATGACCCGGAACATGAAGCGTCCTTCTGATACACAAATCTGTTTTTCGATTGACACTGTTGACTCTTTAGTACAGGAGACGTTCCTCAGCAAAGATGAAGAAACGATTTTGGAAAGATGTCTTATGGCATCTTGCGAAGCTGATGACGAAAATCCTTATTGCTCTCATGGCTGAAGAGTTAAACAAGCATAAGCCATATTTCCGTTCCTACCAACAAAGATTCAAGCCAGTAGAAAGAAACGCAGACAGCCCAAAGCCATCCACCGAAAAAGCACCTACAGTCGAAATGAAACCTCTTCCCCCTCATTTAAAATACGCTTTTCTAAAAAAACCATCTGATTTACCAGTTATTATCTCATCTAAATTATCAGATGTGCAGGAGAAGCAACTTTTAGGGGTGCTACGAAACATACGACCGCTATCGGTTGGTCGATAGCGGATATCAAAGGAATAAGCCCATCTCTGTGCTCTCATCGAATTTATATGGAAGATGATTTCAGGGCATTGGCACAACCACAGAGGCGTCTCAACCCCGTTCTAAAAGAGGTGGTCAAGAAAGAGATAATAAAACTACTTGACGCTGGCATTATCTATCCAATTTCAGACAGCAAGTGGGTAAGCCCAGTGCAGGTGGTACCAAAAAAGGGCGGAATAACTGTAGTTCCTAACGAGAAAGGTGAGTTGATTCCTCAACGCACTACTACCGGTTGGAGAGTTTGTATAGACTACAGGAAATTGAATACTGCCACACGTAAGGATCATTTTCCCTTGCCCTTTATTGACCAAATGCTGGAAAGGTTAGCAGGTCAAGATTACTATTGTTTTCTAGATGGCTATTCAGGATACTTTCAGATCCCAATTGCTCCAGAAGATCAGGATAAAACTACTTTTACCTGTCCTTATGGAACATATGCTTATAAAAGAATGCCGTTCGGATTATGTAATGCACCAGCTACTTTTCAACGGTGCATGATGGCTATTTTCTCTGACTACATTGAAAAATGTATAGAAGTCTTTATGGATGACTTCTCTGTCTTTGGTTCGACATTTGATACTTGCCTGGAGAATCTCGATCTTATTTTGGCCAGGTGTGAAGACACAAATCTAGTCCTGAACTGGGAGAAATGTCACTTCATGGTTCGTGAAGGGATCGTGCTAGGACATAACGTGTCTTCAAAAGGTATTGAGGTGGACCGCGCTAAAATTGAGGTAATAGAAAAACTCCCACCTCCTACTACTGTAAGAGGTATCCGAAGTTTTCTTGGACATGCTGGTTTTTACAGAAGATTCATTAAAAACTTTTCCAAGATTTCAAAGCCTCTCTGTACTCTACTGACTAAAGATGCTAAATTTCATTTTTCTGATGAATGTTTAGCAGCTTTTAATTTGTTAAAAGAAAAACTTGTCTCTGCTCCTATTGTGGTATCACCCGACTGGTCCCAACCTTTTGAAATCATGTGTGACGCCAGTGATTATGCGGTGGGTGCTGTTTTGTGCCAAAAAATGGATAAAATCCTGAGAGTCATTTATTATGCAAGTCGTACTCTAAATGATGCTCAGAAAAATTATGCCACCACCGAAAAAGAATTGCTGGCAGTCGTCTTTGCTTTGGATAAATTCCGTCCATATTTATTGGGTAGTAAGGTTATTATTCATACTGACCATTCTGCCCTCAAGTATTTATTTGCCAAAGCAGATGCAAAACCCAGGTTGATAAGATGGATACTTCTCTTACAAGAATTCGACATAGAGATAAGAGATAAGAGAGGTATCCAGAATGTCGTGGCTGACCACTTGTCAAGGATGGAGGGACCAGAAGACGAAAGACCCATCAATGAGTTTTTCCCGGACGAGGCAGTATTCACAATCCAAACGGCAGGAGACCCTTGGTTTGCCGATATTGCCAATTATCTGGCTACGATCATCCCAGCTGATATGACATATCAGCAGCGAAAAAGGTTCTTTTCGATTGTCAAACATTATTTATGGGATGATCCATTTCTTTTCAAAATCTGTGCAGATGGTATTATAAGGAGATGTGTGCCACAGACGGAAATCAGAAATATCCTTCTCCACTGCCATTCTAGAGAAACCGGCGGACATCACGGTGCAACCCGTACAGCTGCTAAGGTACTTGAATCCGGTTTCTATTGGAACACCCTTCACAAAGATTGTCATGCTTTTGTGTCTACTTGTGATCGGTGTCAAAGGCAAGGTAACATTTCTCGCCGCAATGAACTACCCTTGAATAATATGCTGGAGGTTGAATTATTTGATGTTTGGGGGATTGATTTTATGGGACCCTTCCCAAATTCTTGTGGAAATTTATACATCTTAGTAGCAGTCGATTATGTCTCTAAATGGGCGGAAGCCCTTGCTTGCTCTACTAATGATGGTAAAGTTGTGATGAAGTTTATAAAGAAAAACATTTTCACTCGATTCGGTGTTCCTAGAGCAATAATCAGCGATGGTGGATCTCACTTCTGCAATCGCCAGTTTGATGCTCTCCTGAAGAAATATGGAGTCCGACATAAGGTTGCTCTACCATACCATCCTCAAACGAATGGTCAGGCAGAGATAACAAATAGAGAGCTAAAATGGATTCTGCAGAAGACGGTGAGCTCTTCTCGAAAGGATTGGTCCTTAAATTGGATGATGCGCTCTGGGCATACCGTACCGCCTTCAAAACACCTATGGCGTGTCTCCCTACAAACTAGTTTTTGGGAAGGCATGCCACTTGCCTGTGGAATTAGAGCACAAATCTTATTGGGCTCTGAAGGTGTTAAACTTTGATCTACAACAAGCCGGTGAAAAAAAGGAAGTTCCAGTTGATTTGAGCTAGAGGAACTTCGGAATGACTCATATGAAAATGAAGTGATTTATAAGGAGAAGACCAAGCGTTGGCACGATAAGATGATTGCCAAGCGAGAATTCAAAGCAGGAGATCAGGTCCTTCTTTATAACTCCAGACTTAAGTTCTTCCCAGGTAAGTTAAAATCTTTCTGATCTGGACCATTTACAATAATATCTACCTCTCCTTATGGAGCTGTGGAATTGGACAATAAGAACGGAGGATGTTTAAAGTAAATGGCGCTCGAATAAAATTATTTCTGGGAACCACGTTAGACAACGAAGAGGCTTCTGCGCTTTTCTCAAAGATCCAGTCACAACTTAAAACCTCAGGTACGGTCTAGCCAAAGACCTTAAAGATGGCAGCTTGGTAGGAGGCACCCTACTATCTATCTTTTTAATCTGTATTGTGCTTATATTTTGTATTTAATTTTATGAAAAAAAGAGTGAAATAAAAAAGAAAGGAGAGAGAACGAGGAGAATTAACTTGAGTTCTTCTGGCTGTTTAGAATATTTATTCCAGAACATCTTGCACATCTATACAGCCGAACTCAAGTGTGGGGGAGCTACACTACATATTTTGCATAAATCTGGGGAGTACACTATCTTTACCTTGCTCTTTAAATTTTCAATATTTCCTATTACCATGCTTTGTGATCATTACACAGGTAGTTTGCATGCCCTGTAATTTTAATTCTTTCTATGCAATGAGGGCATTGCTTTGGTTCAAGTGTGGGGGAGATATAATAATCAAAAAGCTTGCTCTTAAATTTGTCTCTTTTCGACACTGTGTTTAAATTTGTTAAGTGATTAATAATCAAAGAAGGATCCATAGAGGGAGTAATGCCGGTATTAACAGGTTTAAAAGGTACACATAAAAAAAATTATTACCACTCTGCTCCTTACTCAGTGCTAAAAATTCTGAGGAAATTATCATTTGAATTTTGTTTTGACTTTGAGCCTGGATTTGAATTGGAATGAAACGGTGGAAAAAGAACAAGGCAAGGTACACCTCTGATCCAGACAGGCATATTCTGATCCTAAACAGGCCTCGTCCACTCGGTTATTAAGTTCTAAGGGGTGCTTCATCACCCGGCTACCTAAGGTACTCGGTATCTGGGATAGTAGACCCAAAACCGTTACAAGGGTGGAGAGAAAAGTCTGAGGTAAAAGAAAAGTGAACTTCAAATTTGAAGTATCTGTGCATTCTGTACCAAAATGATAAAAACTTCTTCATGGATCATGAGTATGTGGCATTGAAAGGTATAATGGAATAGGATTTTACTTCATGCCCCTTGTCGTTCAAAGGAAATGTGAAAGAAAATGGTGGATTGGCTCAGGGTCAAAAGCAGAATTCTCATGGTACTGCTTCTCTTTCTTTTGTAGGATTTCAGAGTTATTCTCAGAAATAGAGAAATATATCTAAATAAATTTAATGTTATTAGTACCCTTTTAAAATCTGAAAAGATTGGCAATTACCTCTTCTGATTATTGTCTGTTTAACTTGTTTAAACATTATGTCAGAAAGATTTGCTTGAGGACAAGCAAAAGAAAAGTGTGGGGGAGTTTGATAAGTGAGAAATACATAGACATTTAAGGGTTTAATTTACCTTGTACTTACTTACTTTCAGGATAATATTACTCACTTATCGTATGTTTTTCCTCTAGTTATGTTTTATTGATTATCTCACAAATTTATTGGTTAAACATGAGGAAAACCAAGCTAGGAGCAAAGTACACGAAGAGACGAACGCGTAGGCGAAAACGGGGATCAAATCGGAGCTCAAACGAACATTTTAGAGGCAATTGACCTTTGGTCCGGACCAGTGTCCGGATCACCTGGTCCGGACCAACACACGCCAGCGCACCCGATAAGAAAATCGACATGGTCCGGACCAGCTGGTCCGGACAGTGGTCCAGACATGTCGACTTGCCAATGTAACAGCAGCAGTGTGAAGAGATAATTACCTTATCTCTTCATACGGGATTACCACCGCCTTACCTCCCCCTTTTACCTATATTTCTCTATAAATACACCTACAAAACCCCATTAAATCATATATCATTCCACCCCAAAACTAATGCCATTTTTCCTCCATAAAATCTCCATTTTCTCTCCAAAAATCATACATCTCACCTACATAATCTCCACATAAATCCTCACTTCATCTCATCCCATAAAACCATTCCAAGAGTTCTTCCTTTTCTTAAATCTACTCAGTTTTAATGTCTGTCGTACTTACGATGTTTTTTATAATTATGTGTGAGTAATAACTTTAGCCTCCGGGTTGGGAAGCAAGCCTATTTTATACAATCGTGTTACATATATTTTCTACTATCTGTTCAAGCAATATTTTGATTCTCGTTCTTAATGCGCTTTAATATTCAGGCCAATTATTAAAGTGATATTTGTAGTTCTCTTGTTAAAATGCGGTGCTGAGACAAGGTTCTAGACAGAAGAAGTCAAAACGGGTTAATGACTAGAAGCGAGGTTCGCCTATAGTTAATCTGTCTCCAACAGGAATTGTTAATAAATCGATTAATTTATAATAACTTGGGCAAGGATTGCAGCTTGTTATTTAAATTAATCAGGGTTTATTGTACAAGGACCAGTCAACGAACTAATTAAAATTCCTGAGTTTATTGCTAAAAGGGTAGAAGTTTATAGTAATATAATTGGATAAAATAGGTGAGCAGAACAACCCATGGTGCTTCTTAAAAACAAAAGAGTTTTATAACTGCTATTATTATTCTGTTTTGATTAACTGTTATTTTTACTGTTTTATTTACATTAAGTGTTAAACCACAATCTCCCTAAAAGGTGATAAGTTCCTATTAATAGTCTAATTAGAATTCTCAGTTAATTTACACTATCAGTTAAACCACAGCAAGGTCCCCAAGAGTTCGACACCCCACAATTCCACTATTCCACAAAACGATAGGTACACTGCCTAAGTGGTAGAGGTAGTCACATATTTCTACAACAAGGACCCTTCAAAATCAGAATTTCTCATCCACTTATCAGATACAAAACTTATAAATTCTCTATGGGACAACGAGGCAGCCTGAAACCTAAACACCTTCTCCCCATCATTTGACCTTCTGGGGGGTTAAGCCATAAACAAATAGGGCAGTGGTCAGAAGAGAACCTAGGGATAATATCAACAAAAGCATCAGGAAACAAAGTACGCCAATTAGTATAAGCAATAATCCTATCAAGTTTTGCGCGATGAAGCCCATTAGTCCAAGTGAAATGCCGCCCCTTAGACTCAGTCTCCACCAAGCCTTTCTCATTGAACCAATCTAAGAATCTGTTATCAATACCAAAGTTACTCCTAGAAGACATATTTCTATCCTCAGAGAACAAGGTGGCATTGAATTCCCCACCAATGAGCCAAGCAGTTTCATAGATTGGCTGAATATAGTTAAGCCTATCCCACAAAAGATTTCTAATGGCCAGATTAGGACTCCCATAAACCGCGGTAAATAAAAATGTTTTACCCTCAATACAAATCTCACCATGGACAAACTGGGATTCAGAATTAAAGATATTAACCGTTACAGGATTATTCCAAAGAATCCAAACACCACCGCTAAAACCCCGAGCTTCTTCCCTAAACCAACAATCAAAATTCAGATTTTTACAGATCATCTCAGCAGTAGGACCACTGGCACGTGGTTCAAGAATAACAAGCACCCCAGGACTATGAGTTCTTCTCAATTCCCTAACAGCTCTATGAAAGCTCAGTTTTAAAGCACCCCTAACATTCCAATATAGAAACTTCATAACTGAAATAAGTTACCAGATTATTACTCAAATATTTTTATGGGGAAGGGGGTCCCCATCATAAACTGAGACATTAGAATCCTCTATATGACAAATAATATCAGGATTGATAGTATGTGCGAAGTCACCTGGATTGCTTTTTGTTTTACCAAACCGCTTGACTAATAATTGATTCTTGAGACCCTCCGTATCTGTTGAGCCAGCATCCCGTAGTGGATTAGGTTGATGATTTCTCATCTGTGGCTGATTTCTTCCATGCTCCGCCTCCTTTTGTGTTGTCTTTGACCACCAACGCTTCAAACTTTGATCTTCCGTCAACTCTTTGGCTATTTCTAGGGCTTAGGGTTGGTTTTCCCTTTCCTTTTCTCTGGATTAAGTTTCACCGTTTTGGAACCATCCACTCCCCATAGTCCTTAGTTACATGTACCGTGGAGTCCTTCTTTCATTCTTGGATCAGTTTAACCCCTTCAACTTGTTGGATTTGATCTTCCGACGGGTTGAAAGGGCATACCTCATCCTTGTGCCCATAACACGCACATTTAAAACACACCAAGTGAAGCCCTTCATATTCAATTTTCATAACCCTTCTTCTAAAATTTGTATTTCGCAAGCAAAGGCTTTGTCATATCCACCTCGACAGCAACCCTTGCTAGCCTTGCCTTTCCAAACTCGGCCGCCGTAAGATCTACCTTTTTGACATTTCCAACCCTTGACCCTAACAGTCTGAGGAACTCCTCATTATAGTATTCGCTAGGTAAATCAGGAAACCTAACGAGAATTTCCAAACTAGATAGTGCTTCCGAATTCGGGTTAAAATTGGGCCTCCATCACCTTATCGTCAAGTAATGATCAAGTATTGGCCACGGTCCTTCTGTGAGAACAAATTGAAGATCTTCATAATTGTTGAACGTAACCTTGTAAAACCCGTTCGATAAATCGTCCATGTAGAAATCTGCTTTGAGGTTCCATCGCACTCTCAATCGATCATACAACATTTTCATTGGGAGATTTTTCCCAAGAAGTTTGACTATAATAGAATTTCTCCACGGGGCTCTGAATCTTGATTTTTGTTCCTTTGTGATGGAGATGGTCGGACACCTCGGATCCTTCTCCTCCATTTCATCTTCATTGTCGTCAGATAAATCATCCCAGACCATCTCATTCATTTCCAACTGATTACCCGCTTTAGAGTTTTTCCTCATCACAACATTTTGAAAAGAAACTTGTTCGGGTTGACTTGGAATTGGGATTAGTTGACCCTTTTCAGAGACATCATCAGATGTGCTCGCATTTCGTGGTTTCTTTGTTGCCTTGTGTATTGAATCAGGATCGGCCATAGCAAACACACAGTCTCCAGCCAGTCTCCTCAAAAAGTACGCCACAAGAAGTGGCCCTTATACCAGATCGACCGCACCAGATGAGAAAAAAACAGGAAAAAAACCCAAACACAAGAAGAACCAGAGCAGGAGCGTAGCAGCGAACAAGGTGGAGCAATAGAACGACTAGGGTAGATGGGAAGCGGCGGTAGCGAAACAAGCGACTCTCATCTTGCGCAGTGATGGTGTAAATCGAGACCTAATTCTTTTTGGGATAGAAGAACCGCGCGTGAGGCTCGTTCTTTTTGGGGTCGAATGATGATTCCCTTATATCAGAAGCTGATGGTTTTTTATTGCTAAAAATTTATCTTTTGTTTTAATTCAGGCCTAGACACTAATGATTATAAATTCAATCGTAACGACTTGTTTCTCAACAAAAAAATAATCAAGTAACGACAGCAACAAGCATGCAGATGGAGATGCTTCTAATTGCGAGCTAGGTGTCATATTTCATTTACTATATGGAGCTATATCTGCAACACATTAAAAGCTTAATTAGGAGATAGGTATAACCCACTCAGTGAAGATTCGAATTAAGGGGACAAGATGGTGAACAAATTAAACTCATATTTGTACGCTGCCAGTCAAAAGCAAAATATGAAGCAGAAAAGCATAATGACAAAAAACATTCACGGCTGAGGGAGGGAGCAGTAGTAGCACATTGGTGATTGGTCTACGGTAGAAATTGGTGTTTCGTGCAGTCATGTTTTGTGGAAGAGAAAAAAGACCACTGTTATATCCAAAATTTTAAACCTCGGGAAGAGAGTCTCTTGAGGCACAAGTGTAAAAAAGGTAATTTGGTCAAACAGCAAGGATTCCAAATTCGATCGGCGTGTTCCGGCCTTCCGGGGCATCAGGTGCAGCTTAGTCATCTTCAGGGGCATTTTCGTAAATTTTCAAGACTCCTAAGCCCCCTACAAGCTTTCTCTCTCCTCTGAAAGCGGCTCAAATCAACTTGGAATGTTTTACAATTTTAACCCATGATAGAGGATGATATTTTGAGCATAATGGCGTTGGATCTTTGATTTTTCAAATTTCCAATGTTTTCTAGCAATTTCTGATTGAATCTGACGAGAAATTGAATTTAAAAATATTCCAATATCTAAAAATTTTGATTCCAACTTAGAAAAATCATAATTGTCATCCTTTACACATGGTTAAAATTTCATAGTCAAATTCTTTTTGGAAGCCCTTGAGCTAAAACGTCGGTAAATCTCGGTTTTTACCGGATTTTTCTATCTTTATGGAAGCCTATATAAGGAACCTTATCCCTTGATTAAATCTGAACTCCAAGAACCCTAAACCATCAAGGAAGCCAGCCATCTCATTCTCTCCATGTTTTGAACTCCCGAGTCACAATCAAACGCCGAAATCTCACCAAAATCAACACCAAAATACATTTTTCAACTCCCATCACATCCACAATCATCAAATCACCATCAAACCACCACCAAAACGTGAAGAACACCACCAATACTCAAGGGCCAGAAGCTCAATTCGAACTCAATTCGGAATCGGCTTCAACGTAACACCGAAGGATTCTCGACGTGTAGAGTCTCATCAACGCCGAAGGTAAAACAGGTTAGGATCTTGTTTTTTTATTCCCCACGACTTCATTAGTCTTCTATCCAATTTTGAGCCTAAAATAACCTTTTATAGCTTCTGAGTTGCAATTTGTTTTAGCTTCTACCCAATTACTTGTTTGTTAAGTTTTTGCATTAAATTCGACTTCAAATTGAAAACTTTTTATTACTAACATATTGTACATCTTTCAGGCTACACGTACATAAATTTTGAGCCGAAAATACCATCGGGAACCACCAGAAAACCCCTGTCCGTGGGTGGTCCGTGACCTCGGACCTGTGGTCCAGGACCACGAACGGGTACACTCACGGACGGCGACAGAATTTTAAAATTTTCAAAATTTATGTTTTACTAAACAATGTCCGGGCCACGGACAGCCTGTCCGTGACCCCTGACTTTTCAAATTTTCATTTTCTCTTAAATTTGACTTTTCTGTATAACTAGGTTAACCGGGGTCCGTGGCCTCAGACATTAGGTCCGTGGCTACGGACATAATTCAAATTTGACCTAATTCTGCCTCCGAATCCCTAGTTTAGGTAGTTTTAATTTCCACTTTAATTTTCTATCAAAAAATGTCAAAAAATATAAAAAAAATCAGAAGTTCGCGCACTTAGGTTAAAATGACTCGTAATAAGCTGTAATTAAACTAACTAGAGGATAAAACTACTTCGAGGGGTAATAAAAGTAATTTAAACCCTGAATAAGTAGAATATGAAGCCCCCAAACCCGAACTCTTATTTCGTAATTTACCCTAGGTCAAAATTAGGTGGCGACTCTAATTAGGTTCCAGTAAGCTAACTTAGGATTTAATAACTAGTGTTATATGACATAGTTATTAAGCTTAGGTTATAAGTGGACCTAGAATCTGGTCATATCCTAATCATCCTGAATCAACATAGGATAGGGTTCAAAAATTGAGGCTCACAGACTGACGACTCTGCTGGGGACAACTTCTCAATTTTAACTTGTTTAATTTTAAGAAAGAGGGATTAACTCGAAAATTGTTTATTTATGGCTTTATTACTTTGTTTGTTTATTTTCGTGCGCACTTTAATTTTCTGCACCTTTGCATCATATGAGAGCGAGGGTCCACGCAAACCGATTTCACCCCGGGACCCGTTTGAGGGTCCCCTGTCAGGGACTCACACCTTTTAGGTGATGTGAATAAGTGGGGGAAAAGAGGAGGATGTCGTCTAACCACATCCCCTTAATACCTGGGCTTCAGCCCCAAGCATTTTCCTGGCAGTGCCCTTACCTAGCCTTGTTTGGTCATTCAAAGACCCGACCGTAGATGCACACCTCATGGTGATGTGAAAAAAAGTGGGGGAGCCCAAAGGGAATAGTGTGCAAGCCCTATTCCTTTGTGGTGACCTGGGCCCATGCCCCAAGCCCCTCTCCGGATCGATCCTTACCCAATTTGGTTGAAGCGTCTAGTGAGGACATGTTGAACTTGTGTGGGCCTTGTTTGCTTGTATGACCGGCCCACTGTCAGCCTAGAAATTGATAGGAACTCTTCCTATATCAACTCAGCCCAACCTATAATTCGCGGCTTAATTATTTGCGGCCCAAAGGCCCTGTTTGATTTGAACGAGTGAGTTGTTTGTTTGGGCTTCGGCCCAAGACCTTAGATCTAGGTGATTTCTCTTTCGGCCCAATTTGAATTATCCATTCAGTTCTAGGCCCACGAAAAAAAGAAATCCACCCAAACTCGAAGTAGTCCACAAGACTTGAAAATCAATAGCCTTTCATTGAAAACTTTTTCGGTCCAAGGCCCATTTCAGTCTAGATGAACTTTTCATTCAGCCTTTGACCCAAGATTCTACGTCTAGGTGACATATCTTTAGGCCCAACTAGAACCACTTGTTTAGGTTTTGGCCCATTCGAATCCTAGATAGTTTGCGCAACCCATTCATTCTAGTTTCTGGCCTCAAGGCCCAACAGGATTATCAAACAAATCCTAGAATTCGGAGTTTCTCTCTCAGCCCGGCGGCCCATTCACAGTCCATATAGCTCCCTTCAGCCCATTTCCTTTTGTTCGCTAATGATGGGCACCTTGGAAACAGGTAAGCCCGAATCTCAAATATGGCAGAGGGAGGGAACCCAATCAGCATGGAGACCTAGCTCGCAGCCATGGAACAAAAGTACGTTAGCATCATCGAAGAGCTGAAAGCAAAATCAATTCCCTTGAGGTTGGGCATCAGGAAAACATTCCGGGGAAGATTACCGACTCCGGGAACGAGCACAACTACATCGAAGTTAACTCTGTTGGGCCCTAGGATGCGCAAAGATTCATAGGGAAAGCCGCCCCAGACCACCAGCTAACTGCAGAACTCGAGAAGGCTTTGAAAAGGTTCGAGCGCATGGAAAAAGCTAGCAAGCCAGTCAGTTTCGATTACTCTTCTATGTCGACATACCCCGAGGTTGATCTCCCTCTAAAGTTGAAGCTGCCCACACTAGCTCTATACAAGGGTTCCTCAGACCCGTAGGTCCATCTGGCAATGTTCAATAGGGAAATGTTCATTCTCAGGTTGAATGACATGCAAAAGGCCAAGGTTTTCGACCGTTACCTCGATGAAATACCTCAATATTGGTACTTGTCCCAGAGAATGAACACCAAAACCTATGAGGAGGTTTGTGAGGCTTTCTTGCACCATTTCGAGTATGCTAAGAATCTCGAAGTCACCAGGTCCTACCTAGCCAGCACTCGGTAGAGAGACAGTGAATCAATGTCCGACTTCATCAAATGATGGAGGATGAAGGCCGCTGCTATGCCCACGAAGATAGATGAGCAAGAATAGGTTCGAATGATCGTGGACAATATGCTGAAGCAATACAACAACGAGCTAAGTTGCACGTACTTTCCCAATTTTGACATGCTGATGGGGCAGGTAAGAATCGTGGAGGAAAAGATTCACAAAGGCGAGCTAAAGCTGGGCAACCCAAAGCTCAGGGTGTAGGTGCTGAGAACTTTAAGTTCGGGCCATCCAAATTAGCCCAAGTTTCACGACAGGTGAATAATGTGCGTCAACTCATTGTTTCCAAATAGAGGACCAAGGCCTCATCCCGACCTAGGCGATTCCCTGCACCGAGACAGTTTACCCACATTGGCCGACCTCTCAGTCAAGCGCTAGTGAAGCTACAGGAGTTGAACCTACTACGGCCTCTCACGCCTTCACCCGGGGTCACCCAATCCGGAAAGCATCTCGATCAGTTTTGCCAGTTCCATCAACTACCAGGGCACAGTACAGATGATTGTAAAACACTGAAGCATAAGATTGAAGATCTCATCAAACAAGGGCTCCAGTTTGTCGAGTCGGCTAGCGTCTAGTAGCATTTTTCCTTCTTAATTTTCCTTTTCAATTTTGTAAGGAGTTTATGATATTTCCATTTTAATAAGGTTTAGATGTTTACATTTCAGTCTTTTGTCTTTCAATTTGTAATCTCAAAAACAAAAAAAGTGTTTGTTCATCTTGCATCTTAAACCAAATCGTTTTGCTCATCAGCAAACATCTTTCAAAACTAATGTTCACGAAACGGTTATTTTCTGGCAATTAAACAAAATGACTTGTCTTTTGTTTCTAAAAGGATGAACATGTCCAACCAAACACCACAGCTCACCCCTAAGCATCCAAACAAACCACATAACGGTTCAAAGTCTGCATTTGTCAAATTGTTGCCATAAACCCAAGATTAATACTGGGGCAATATGAGTTTAAAGACCAACCACGATTATTTCTTTTGTTTAGTTGTGTGAACAAGTCTCCGAGTGAAATTTTTTGTGAGAGTGTCTTGAGCGGAAAAACCATGAGTGAACGAGCGTGTCATTTTTACACGACTCCAGTGAGTCCACGTTCAAAGGTAAGGTAAACAGCATAACTCTGACCGAAGGAGATAATTTGTAAATTTACGATTAGACCTGTGAAAAGTAACAAAGAACAGATGCACAACTGCCAGGAATGACGAAGCTCCTAGGTACAGCACCACATAGTCAAAAGCTTGTGAACCCTGACATTAACCCTAGGCACCCCCGCTGAGCCTTTCATGTACCCCTTTTGATATTACAAAACTCCACGAAACAAGCCAGCTCGTGATGAATATCCAACCCGGTGACCAAAGAAAGCAAGGAGCCCAACTCTTAGATAACATTTTCATCAGTCCAAAGAAGCAACGTTGCTATCAGCATAACGAAGTGATTCACAAATGGTCCCAGAGTGACACAGGATCCAAAGAGCTCACATCAAAACAGCTCTCAAAACTAAAAAACCGGGAGACACAAGAACCCCGAAGGCGAAGTCCAGAAAGGATAAAACAAAAGCCAAATCTGAAGTGCCTCGAAGAAATCTAAATGACAAAAAGAAGAGAAGTGGTGTAAAGGACAACTTCAAAAGTCCAAGTCCAGAAGCTTGAAAACAACGTCAACACGAAGAAGCTAGACGACTTCAAGGCAAGGAAGATGAACCCGAAGGAAGGAGCAAGTTGCAGCTTTGGTCACCTTTATAGCTCCACATATTCCAAACATTCCCCCATGGTCCCATTGTCATTCATCACACCCCATGGCCATGTTATAAGCTTCAAAGACTTCCAACTTGGTAATTGTGTATCTAATCACATGAAAGTAACAAATCAAATGCGTAAATCTAACAAATATCAAATTCAATGGTCTAGAAGTTGTGACTGTAAGCGAGAAATGAGTGCAAACACCAAACACATCAATTTTAGGTTAGGAGGCACCACATCAAAACATAGGTCTTGATCCTGTGAGGACGAGACTCGTTCACATGTTTAATCAAAGAAAATACTGGGGCCAATCGATCGTTCCGATCGATTGCCATAAACTCTAGCTCAGATTGTCCTAAATAAAAATACTAGGGGCAATTGTTGGTTCCAACAATTGCCATGACAACACCAATTGAAAGCCAAAGCTTGAGCACCACCATCCCACCACAGACACACATAAGCCCTTACTTCCACACACACACACTCTCAAGCCCGTCATTAGACTTACCTCCACAAAAACATCAGGCCTGTCATAACCCTGACCACCATCCAAAATCCCAACCCAATCCTAGGTTTATCACAAATCCTGAACACCAGCAAAAGCCTTTAGCACCACAACAAACACCACACACTTCCACCAATGGCATGTTCATCTTTTAAGAAACAAATTGTAGATATGAAATTCTTAGTCTAGAAATGATCATTTTAGTTTCCTTTTTCAGTAGAGTTTTTCTCAAGCATTGTCATGTTTGGCACCTTTTTCAAAAGTTTCTTGTTTTGGACAAGTTTCACATACACTTTAGTTGCATTTTACGACTTCCGCATAACATCTCAAGCATTGTCATGTTTGGCACCTTTTTCAACATTTTTTTGTTTTGAAAAGGTTTTCTTACGAACACTTTGATTTCATCTCTGCATAACACCTCAGCAAAGCCACGCTTGGCACATTTTCCAATGATTTCTTTCTTTGGACAATTTTTTATTCTTACTAGCACTTTGGTCATAGTCACGATTGGCATTTTTGCCATCGGTTTACATCACAATCAATTGCATAAAATCAAATTCATTGCATCTGTCAATACGAAACTCCTCAAGATAGAACTGAGGATTCAGATTCTTCAGAGATGCAGATTCTCACCAGAGTAGAAGAACTCACCAGAGTAGAAGAACTCACCAGAGTAGAAGAACTCGCCAGAGTAGAAGAACTCGCCAGAGTAGAAGAACTCACCAGACTAGAAGAACTCACCAGAGTAGAAGAACTCACCCGAGTAGACAAACTCAACCTCAGGCTTGTCATGAGCTTAATTTCCTATGATTCCACTTAGGCACCCATAAGTCCTACTTTACATTCATCAATTTAGGCACACATCATATAAATCTCATTACATCTCTTTTCATTTTTAGGATCCTGACACCTTAGATGTTGGTCTAGTTTAATACTTTTCACATTTTAGGTAGTCAACACCTTAGAATATCTTGACATCATTCAATTCATTATAGGTATTCAACGCCTTAGAATAGCTTGACATCTTTCCATTCATTATAGGTAGTCAACACCTTAGAATAGCTTGACATCGTTTAATTCATTATAGGTAGTCAACGCCTTAGAATAGCTTGACATCTTTTTATTCATTATAGGTAGTTAACACCTTTGAATAGCTTGACATCATCTCATTCATTATAGGTAGTCAACGCCTTAGAATAGCTTGACACCATATCATCCTTATAGGTGGTCAACGCTTTAGAATCGCTTGACATTACATCATTTTCACTTTTTAGGTTGTCAACGCCTTAGATTCGCTTGACATTTCACTTTACTTATAGGTAGTCAGCGCCTTAGAATAGCTCGACATGACTTGTTAGTCTTCAACGGCATGCAGGTCTTTTTACAATCCGAAAATTTGGGGTATCACTCAAGCATCAACCAGACTTTTTATATTCATTACAAAGTCTAGTTGACTGGGGGTAATTCGTTATACCCAAAATTTTAACCCCCGGAGGAGAGTCTCTTAAGGTACAAGTGTAAAAAAGGTAGTGGTCAAACAACAAGGATTCCCGGTTCGATCGGAGCGTTCTGGGGCATCAGGGGCAGCTTAGTCATCTTGAGGGGCATTTTCATAACTTTTCAAGGCTCTTAAGCCCCCTACGAGCTTTCTCTCTCCTCTGAAAGTGGCTCAAATCAACTCAGAATGTTTTTTAACCCATGATAGAGGATGACATTTTGAGCATAATGGCGTTGGATCTTTGATTTTTTGAATTTTCAATAATTTTCTACCAATTTTTGATTGAATCTGACGAGAAATTGAATTAAAAATATTCCAACATTTAAAAATTTCAATTCCACCTCAGAAAAATCATAATTTTCATCCTTTACACATGGTTAAAATTTCATAGTCAAATTCTTTTTGGAAGCCCTTGAGCTAAAATGTCGGCAAATCTCGGTTTTTACCGGATTTTTCTATCTTTAAGGAAGCCTATGTAAGGAACCTTATCCCTTGATCAAATCAGAACTCCAAGAACCCTAAACCATCAAGGAAGCCAGCCATCTCATTCTCTCCACATTTTGAACTCCTGAGTCACAATCAAACACCGAAATCTCACCAAAATCAACACCAAAATATATTTTTCAACTCCCATAACATCCACAATCATCAAATCACCATCAAACCACCACCAAAACGTGAAGAACACCACCAATACTCAAAGATCAGAAGCTTGGTTCAAACTCAATTTGGAATCGGCTTCAACGGAACACCGAAGGATTCCTGACGTGAAGAGTCTCATCAACACCGAAGGTAAAACAGGTTAGGATCTTGTTCTTTTGATTCCCAATGACTTCATTAGTCTTCTATCCAATTTTGAGCGCAAAATAATCTTTTATAGCTTCTGAGTTGCTATTTGTTTTAGTTTATGCCAATTACTTGTTTGTTAAGTTTCGCATTAAATTCAACTTCAAATTGAAAACTTTTGATTACTAACGTATTGTACATCTTTCAGGCAGCACATACATAAATTTTGAGCCGAAAACACCGTCGGAAACCACCAGAAAACCCCTGTCAGTGGGTGGTCCGGGACCACAGACGGGTTGTCCGTGGCCACAGACACCCGCAGACGGCGGCGAGATTTTAAAATTTTCAAAATTTAGGTTTTGCTAAACAATGTCCGGGCCCACGGATAGCCTGTCTGTGGCCCCGGACTTTTCAAATTTTGTTTTCTCTTAAATTTGACTTTCCTGTATAACTAGGTTAACCGGGGTCCGTGGCCTCGGACATTAAGTCCGTGGCTACGGACATAATTCAAATTTG
>CM041779.1:78633139-78781987 GCA_023374045.1 Limonium bicolor | reverse complement strand
CTCTGGTCTAGATTGAATCTGGTGGGCCTCAAGATCGGGTACCGTGCATTCACCAAACACCTGCACAGTTACAAATAAAACGCGAAGTTTTTCAGTTAGTGGCTGTATGAACAGAACCGAACAAAGCAAAAAAAAATACGTATAAACAACTACGAAAATGCTGAATGTGAAAATAAAACACAATTGTTCAAACGAAATAAATTCAAAACTATTCTGAAATCAAAACAAAACTAGCAAACGCATAATTAAGACTATAATCAGTTAAAACAAAAAGGAAATAAATAGCGCAAATAAAATAAAGTAAAAATAATTGACAACCAGGGCAAAGGACATGACAGAGTCAAGTCCCCGGCAACGGCGCCATTTTGCAAACAGGAAATTGTTCTACTAAAACTAAATTGATAAACCTAGAAATTAATAAAACGAAAAGCCTGTCGGGTTGCAAAAATCCCGGTCACTATAGTATAGGAAATTGAGTAACCAGGTATCGAACCACGGGACTTGAATAATTAAGCCTAAGCCCTAAGAAAACTGGAAATTTAGGGGGGTGTGAATTGTTTTTGTAACTGAATTGAGAAAAACACAAATTAAAAACTAGATGAACGATTAATGAAAGTAATGGTGAGTTCAGTAAAATGAATGAAACTCCGGGTTTGGGCTGTTCTTTGTTGGATAAATCTAGTAAAATCTACAATTCAATTATGAGAAACGGAAAGGCCAATTCTTAAGCTCTTCGATCCTAAATCTTAGTTAAAGGAAGAGCTCACCTATCAGAACATGTCAACTCTAATCTAGAAGTTGGACAAAACACATATAGGCGGATTACGTGCGAAGAATTATTAGCTTTTGTAGGAAAAATTATCTATCCGACTAATCTTTCCCAAATCTCCAGGCTAATTCGAACTCCCTATTAGTCACCTTGTCTATTCCTAACAGGATTCGCAAAACGAACTATAAATGCGCAAATTTAATAGAGAAGATGAATGATAATCATTAACCTAGAAACAATCCATTACAATCCCATAATCAAACTGCAGAAATCCTAACTAAATTGTATCCATCGTGAACAACCCTACCCCAGAGTTAATCCCTACTAGCCAGACATTACAAAGAAGTGAATAAGTACAATCAAAAGAGAATTCATCTAAGGGAAGAAAAACCCTCGAATTGAGTGATTATCCACACTCAGAGACTGCCGGCGCAAGGTTGAAGACGATGGTCTGACTCCTTCTGTCGATGCTCCTCCACAATGATGATAATGTGCGTGGTAAATGTGGATGAAGGCGAGGCTGATGCTGATGGTGTGGATGAGTGGAAAGAGCGTTGTTAACCAGCGTGAGAGTGTCGTGATGCAATGATAGGTAATGTCTTCCCTCCTTTACTCAGATTAGGTCACTTAAATATAATTTCTCCGCTTTTCCCTTCAAAACGCCGAACTTCTGGTGAGAATTAGTCGTGTCCGAACATTGGTCCGACCTTCAATGTTCGGACACATTGTTTTGAGCGCTCCAGTTCCAAAAGTCTCGACTTGTGTCCGAACTTGGATGTTCGGACACAAGTTCGGACATGCAGCGTAGGTCAGACTTTCGACTTTTCCCCGTTGTGATTCTCGAACCATGTCCGAACTTCGAAGATAGGACTGAAGTTCGGACACTTCATCAGGCACAGCACTCCAACTCTCGACTTGCGTCCGAGCTTGGATGTTCGGACACAAGCTCGGACACACCTTCAAAATTCTCTAAATTCATCGTTCTAACTCCAATTCGACCTCCGTTTGTTACATCATCTCCCTCGTGAGTTAATCTACTGTTTCCTCGGCTTCTTCTGCATTTAACATAGAAAAGGGTATCAAGCCTTAACAAACAACAAACCAAAGGAAAACGTAAGATAAGTGTGGAATATTATCGATGCGCGTATAAAAATTAGGCATTAAAGACCACTAAAACCATTCATATTTCACACTCATCACCACCCCACAACTCCACTACCACTATAGCTCCTTCCACGGTGTGGCATGCTCTTTGGGCCACCCCAGTGCTGCTGTCACTAGACAGATGATAAATACCTTTCATTTACCAGTTTCTGTTTTTAATAATAAGGAGTTGTGCACTGCCTGTTGGCAAGGCAAATCCCATGCCCTCTCACACTCTCCTTCAGATTCGGTTTCCACTACAGTTTTTGAGTTGTTGTTTATTGACCTATGGGGTCCTGCATACTGTGTATCACAGATGGTTTTCATACTTTATGCTCATTGTTGATGATTATTCTCGTTATATGTGGTGTTATCCATTAAAGAAAAAAAATCAGATGTTGCTATTATCTTGCCAATTTTCTGTACTATGGTACAGACACAGTATAATGCTGCAATTAAAAGCATACGGACCGACAGTGGAGGTGAGTTCAGGGCAATGAATAAGTATTTTCAGAGCAAAGGCATAGCACCAGATATACTTGTCCCCATTCCCATCAACAAAATGGGTCTGTGGAAAGCAAAATTAGATTTGTGGTAAAACCGAGGTATTTCCTTGCTCTCACAGGCAGACTTGCCAATGACTTTTTGGTCATATGCTTTCGAACCTCAGTTTATCTTATGAACAGGACTCCCACTAAAGCCCTTGATTACACTACCCCTTTCTTCCAGCTCCACAAAAAACATCCAACCTTCACTCACCTAAAAGTGTTTGGGTGTAGTTGTTGGCCCAATCTTTGACCTTACAACACCCACAAACTATCTCACCGCTCCACTGAGTGTATTTTCCTTGGCTACTCCGATAACTCTACTGGATATCTATGTCTAGACCCTTTGACTCAGAGACTCTACATCTCCCGTGATGTATTGTTTCAGGAATCTGTTTTTCCTTTTGCCACTTTATCCTCCAACTCTGTCTCTCCTGACATTACTGCTCCCGCTGTCATCTCTAACCTGCTTATTCCCCTTCAGCCTCTTACCCACACATCTTCTCGTAGCCTACCCTCTCCTATTCTCTCAGATACCCCTCATCCTTCTGTTAGTCCACCAAAATCAGTCACTTCTTCCCCCTCACCTGGGTCTACTACTTCTCCTACAAATGACCCTATTTGCCTTCTTTATCTACCTCACCAGAGCCTCCCTTACCCTCTCCTGCTCCTAACCAGCGACATCCCATGATACTCGCACCCAGACAAACAGCCTTAAGCCCAAACTCAGAACAAACGGCACTATCCCCTGGCTCAAAATGCCTAACTCTCCTCTAATCCTGACTCTATTCCAGATCAGCCTACTTTCAGTCAAGCCAAAAAGTACCTTGAATGCCAAGCTGCCATGAATGCAGAATTCAGTGCCTTACAAAGAAACAATACATGGGATCTGGTTCCTTACAAGCCCCACATGAACATCCTAGGCACTAAATGGGTCTTAAAAACAAAGAGGCATGCCAATGGTCAACTGGAGAGAAGGAAAGCCCGTCTTGTGGCTCAGGGTTTTGGGCAGACTCAGGGCATAGATTATTTAGAGACTTTTAGTCCTGTGGTTAAGGTTTCTACTATCAGGGTAGTCCTTACTATAGCTGTTGCTAAGAACTGGCCGATAAAGCAGCTTGATGTGGACAATGCATTTTTGCACGGGCATTTAGAGGAGGAAGTCTATATCAAACAGCCTACTGGCTTTGTTGATCCTACCCACCCCCATCATGTTTGCAGATTAAGGAAGGCCCTTTATGGCCTGAAACAATCTCCTAGGGCCTGGTTTTCCCGCCTCAGTACCTATCTTCTACACATTGGTTTTTTCTGCTTCTCAATCTGATCCCTCCCTATTTACTTACATCAGTGGATCCGATGTTGTCTATCTCCTAATTTACGTGGATGACATTCTGGTTACCGCTTCCACAACCACCCTAATTGCCCAACTCACTTCCTCTCTCGCCCGTGAATTTCCTCTCAAAGACCTTGGAAATCTATCCTATTTCCTAGGTGTCACGGCAATCAGAGATCACAATGGTCTTATTCTCACACAGGGTCATTACATTCAGGAAATACTCCGCAAAACAAACATGCACAATGCAAAAGCAGTGGCTATGCCCATGGTTAATTCATCGCTTCTGGACACCAGTAATTCACCAAAACACAAAGACATTCACACTTTTAGAAGTGTTGAAGGGAGTTTACAGTATCTCTCCTTTACACGGCCAGATATATGCTATGCGTTAACAAGATTAGTCAACATATGCATGACCCCAAGGAGGATCACTGGATAGCAGCAAAAAGGATCCTGAGATACCTGAAGGCACCACGATTTGGGGCTTTTCTTCCCGTCGCAGTCTCTGGGCGACCTCCGCATCTATTCAGATGCCGATTAGGCGGGCTCTGTCTTTGACCGCCGATCCACCTCCGACTTCCTCATCTACCTTGGCCACAGTCTTGTGTCATGGCATTCTCGGAAGCAGCGTACCGTCGCACGGTCTTCTACCGAGGCGGAATTCAAATCGTTGGCCACCGCTACCTCAGAAGGCTTGTGGATTCAGAAAACTTTTGACTGAATTAGGGGTTAAACTGGATAAAAGTCTAGTCGTGCGATGTGATAACATAGGAGCAACTTACCTCGCTTCTAATCCCGTCTTCCACAGCCGTGCTAAGCATATCGCCGTCGATTATTTCTTTGTTCGGGAGCGCGTCCGCAACCGCAGTCTTCGAATTGAGTTCTCCCGACGGATGCCCAAATTGCTGATGCTTTGACAAAAACCCTAGATCGGGGACGACATACTCTGTTACGTTCTCAAATGTCTCTAATCGAAACAAATTTGGGAACGTGGGGGGATAGTGGGCCGATAAGTACTATGGGCCGTTAGTCGGTCTTGGTCCCATTTATTATTATAGGCCTTTCTAGTTTACAGACTAAAAACCCTTGTATATATATCACCCGATTGGGATACGATTGACATCGAGGAAATACATTGAGATATTTTACAGTCTCTCTACTGTTCCATTACTTGCGTTTTCCCTAATTAACTACTTTGTATTAGTTACATGACTGAGGTTTCTAATGACACTCAGGGACATGAAGTAAAAAAATTGAAGATGTTCGTGGTTTGGTTTAGTGATTGACTGACGTTTGTTTCTTTCTTGCTTGAGCGAGCAGTACTCTGGGTGAATGAATGAATTATGAAGCAGTAGATCGATGACCAAGAACTGTAGAGGAAATGATTCGATTGGCATTGGCATTTTCTTTGCTCATACGACTTACATCTCCTGATAACTAAAATAGCACAAAAAGTGATGTCGATTTTCAAACGGAGCAAGTAGAGTGGATACTTTTGATGATGGATATATCTTTTGGCCCTTTTCTAATGTTCTAGAAATGATGATTAGGAGGTTATGCTTGTCAAATTGACAAGATTACCTCTTTCTGATTAAAGAATTTAGGGGCGATGCGATGCCTAGAAACATTTGTGATAACCCGGCAAGGGAAATAGCCAAGGCAACATGCAGTTTTCTCTCTGGCTTTGCATGGGAGGGGCCCTTATGTTGTGTACACAAGTGTCTTCTGCGCTCATATGTCATATTGTATGTTACATAGACATGCAGAGGGAGCAATTGAGTGGTAGCACTGTGTCGACATTTATGTTTCAGCTAGCAGAATAAAATATGGATTAATAGTTTTCGAAAATGATAATGCTCGTCTCCATGGAAAGCCTTTGTGAAAAACCAAATGTAGCCACTCGTGTGCATGCAGCACATTTCGTGGATCTTGATATAGAAATTGGTGCAGTGATATCGTGAGAGTTAAATATAGTAAAGTACTTGGAAACCGAGTCTGCATGAGATGCATTAGCTGGTGGGTTGGATAGAAGGTGACATGCCACCAGCAATGCTGAAAAACCTTTAATCGTACCTGAAACTTCTCTGAGCAATACGCGTTCATGGTTAATAAATATTAGATTCTTCTTGTCTCCTTTTTCCTTTTGCTATATATACCAAGCCAGGAAGGCTGGAGGTCATCAAACCGAACTTCCTCACATTGTAAAATCATCTTCCTCTTTTCATACCCTGAAAAGGAATTAAAATCGATGGCCTCTCCTCAAACAGCAACACCTCTTGCCATGCTCGATCAATCAGCTTACCATGTCGACCCCACCCACTACTCCCTGAAATTGAGGAACAGTTGTGCCGATTGAGGTCTTCTCAATCGACATCAACCTCATCACAGTTAAAATCTTTGAGTCACCAAATAAGTAACGTGAAAACCTTACTCGATGGTATTGATGAGTTGTTCACTTCAGTCTAACCAACAATCCCTAACAAAGATCAAGGACAAACTTGTGCTGACGATCTTTTGGATGGATCTCTGAGGCTCTTGGATGTCTGTGGCGTGTCTAAGGATGCTTATCTCAGATAAGAGAGTGCATTCAATCCATTCAATCTTCCCTTCGAAGAAGAGGTAGTGGGGAGTTGACTATTACCAGTGAAATTGCCGAGTATGTGAACTGCAGAAAGAAGCTGCAGAAGGCAATCAGAGGTCCTTGAAAGACCTTAGGGCTATGATAGTTGAAGGAACCCAAAAAAAGAATGGAACACGTGTTGGTGTTCTTGGTCTTTTGAAAGAGTCAGAAATTGCCACAGCTGAAACTTTTGAATCTTCTTTTGTTTATCGCGGGGTCAAAAGTACAGCATAAGAAGAGTGGCTGGTCTGTGATTTCTAAATTATTCCACCAGGACCAGCCAGAAATGAAGAGGAAGCATCATCATCAGCAAGCCATTTGAGAATGTAGACATTGCTTTGTCGTCTATGTTAAGCGAAGGCAATAAGTCTGGTATCAACTTTGTGAAGGTTGAAGATTTGAGAAACAAGATGGTTGAACTTGAGTCTGAAATCCAGGAACTAGATGAAGTACTAGAGTGCCTATTTAGGCGTTTAGTGAAATCAAGAGCAACCCTCCTCAACATTTTGAGTGATTAGAGGAAAAAATCTTACTTTGTTTGTATACATCAATGTATAGATACTCTTTCTTGAAAGTGACATTTTTATCATACCTCAAATTAATACAAACAGTACACACATTTATGCGTCTTATGATCAGATATATGTCATCCAGAATTAATTCAAATTAGCATAACTTGAACGCTTATCTTCCATGGAGATGGGTATGTTTAACGCTGTTCCTCTGCATGTGTATAGTGACCTTGTTGTAGGATTTTGTTATATCTGAACCGACTAGGATCTGGAAGCTTAATCACACAACCAGTAGGGGGGCTGTATAACTAATAAATGAAAAAAGTGATGATAATAACATAACATCTGCTACTTCTGGCCAGGTTCTTCAACCAGATGAAAGCTACCTTAAGCCTTATGTTTTAAGGGATGCGAGAAGTCACTGTCTGAGGGTACCTGCTTAAAACCAAATCAGAAGGGTAAAACAACAAGAAATGAGGTGCTTAATTATCACTTCCGTATGAACGTATACATTTATACAAAGAGTTTGAAATCTTCAAATTGTTTCATTTATTTGGATCGCTGAACATATTTGAACAGAAATGGGTCACTTCATTCTAAAATTATTGTTATTGGACATCTACAACTACATGTTTTTAGTTCAGATTTTGCTAATGAACGGTCGCATTTTTTGGCTCTTCCCTTCTCACTAGCCTTCATTTAATTATGACTATTTACATTATTTGTTTTATGGTAAATTGTATCTATCTTTCATGTGGTTAGCGATTTAAAAATTGATTGCTTGATTGAAGTGGAGTGTATCTACATCTACATATATTTTCTAAGCTCCTACTTCGTAGTACGTCTACTGGTATTTTATTTCCCAAGACAGGAGGATCCACGTGAGGCACTTATTTAACGTCCGTTGCAGAACACGTAATACTTGCATGGGCACCCTTTGAAGAATACTGGAGACACTCAGGTAGATCTGTAATTCTATCCGCTTGTTAATATGAACAAACAACACCTTTCTTTGTTGCTTCGTCCTGGCCGTACGTGGAGGTTTCTTAGTGGGTCTTAATTAAACCCGTGGAAATTGAGAAACTGTCGCTGATGGTTTTACAGAAGCTGACAGCTGCTGGTTTAGTGTTTGGTGGATGTGTTTAAAAAGTAGAGGGGAAATTGAGAAGCTGTCAGCTGATGATTTGTAAAAGCTGTCAGTGCTGATTTTGGGTGTTTGGTGGAAACCTGTGATTTTAAAAATTGAGAAGTTGTCAGCTGTGGAAGCTTGAGAAGTGTGTCCCCCAACGACACCAAATTGTCCAAAAACAAGTTCGTTTAGAGATACCCCGTGTGCTAGCTGATCCTTATTCTAAGGAGCTAGTCGCCCTGCAGGTTCCCCTCCATGTTACGGTTTCCATTGAAGTATTTTAATGGCCATCGTGTACACCTTGAGGTGAGGTAGATATATTTTGTTTTGGAAGTTTCTTCGGTGGTCCCTCTATTTTCTGACACTTGGATAACTGAGGATACCTTATGTACACGCTTAACTAATTAAGCTGCAATAAATATGCCAACCTTTACTTATTATTGCGTTGCAGTATCTGGTGTACGACTGCATCCTCTTGGTTTTGTTTTTTCTAGGTGGATTAATCGTGGTGCCTGCATTTAATACCGATGTGTCTGCAAGAAGGAAGACAATTGTCGCAACCACTAGTAGGATTGAAGGGACTGAATCAGGTGTGCAAGTAATACCTTCTGCCCGTTCTGCTCCTGGTGTTTACACATAGAAGCGATTTTCGGTTTTTTTTTTTTTTGATAAGTAGGCTACAAACGTAGCAAATTAACCGAACAGCGTTTACACAGCATTGGACCGAGAGTTCCAAGCCAAAAGAAATGACAACACACATATAACACACACAACCCAAACTCATCATAATCACCAAACTAAACAGCGAAAATCTCATTAGTGCTGCTGTCTAGATCAAAACTAATTGTACGATAATCTCAGTACTGCTGCTGTCAATGTACATCAATTTTATGTTGTCTCTGATGTGTGCAGGAAATTCACAGAACCCTTCATCCTTCTATCCATCAATCCCCACTCCACAATCTGGATTTTGTTTGATATGCTGATTCTGATCTATAATGAACAACCTGCTTGAAAAAGCATTCTGGTCTGCAACCTCCATATCTTGTACATGGTGAATAAAAGGGTGGCGTGCCATCTGTCTAATAATAAAAGTAATTCATACTGCAAGCAACAACTGAAGTGTGTTACCACCATCATCAACTCCATTCGTACAACATTCGTACAGCAGCCTTCATCTGCAGCAGCACCCGCGACATCATTTAAGCATCCCGTGCTTGCATTGTGGTCCACCTTCGAGAAGTGTTTGGTAATCCGACTTAAGCATTGACCAGTGCACAATTACGTTATCTCAAGACACTAGTAACAGATCTCTTAACGCTTTGAACAGTATAGGAGGCAAATAGTTGAAAGTATTTGAAGAATTCGCACATCAGCAACCACAGCATGTCACCGCTATTGATTAAACCAGATTTTGGATGTTATCAGCAGCAGTAATATGATAATAGAGACTTGCATTTTCCTGTCCTTCAAACCCCACTCCAAAACCTGCAGTTTATTGGATGTTGTCGCTTCAGCCCACCTTGGTTTAGTGTGTTCGAAAATCACACTGTTTCGAATCCTCCATACATTATATAGTGTAAACAGGAGGGTAGAGTGCCATAATCCTTTTGCCTTACATCTTGGGTTGAGCTCCTTCCAATGTTGTAGGCAGTTTTCAGCTTCTGTGTCAAAAACCGCCATAACTCATTAAAGTCCCCTACTACCATTACCGGTCCATCATACATCCTTCTATAGTTCAACAGTTCTTCATATACTTGCCTTCTTCCATCAAGATCGGTTGGGTTGTAGACAAAAAACACATTCCCCACAAAATTTCTTGAGGTTTCTGTGACTCCAGAGCTATCCATCTATTACCATTAGCTATTTCTCGCGCATTTATTTCGTTTGCTGACCAAGCGACGATCAGTCCACCAGACTGTCCACTAGCTAAGGATTCTGCCCATTCTCCCCTGTGGCCAGCCCCCATAGGTTTCTCTTACGATTACAAGCTTGGTGTGACGAGTCTCCAGGAGACCAATCATTACCGCACCCGTTTCCGGATTTCCTTCTTAACTGCCGCCCACTTCTCCGCTTTGCCCATTCCTTGAACGTTTTGGAAAGCCAGCTTCATTTTCCGGTCAGTTTCGTGTAGGACCCGACTTTTTCTTGTTTCCTTTACTTCTCAATATGCGTTCAATGTTAGCTAGAGATTTCCGCGGGTATGGGGGTTGTATTCTCAACCTTGTCCATATCTGAAGCATTCTCTCGCTTCTGCTGATATACTAGGACGTTTTGCTGTTGATTTCCTGACTCTGAAGTTACGAGCTTTTTCCTGCCTCGTTGTTATTTCTGGAGACACCACAACTTGGAGGTCTATTTCTTTTAGTGTCGCACCATTCACTAGGGTGGGCACGCCTTTATTGGGCTGGTTGGTAGCCCTACTGACAAAGAATAGTTTTCGGTTTCAGGTTCCTCCTGGGCTTCGGTTATTTCATTCACCACTGAGTTCTGAAGTATTTCAGCCTGAATCTCCTCTAGGCTTTTTGATTTGGTGACTTCAAGTGATGACGGGACTATTGTCTGATGTGAGAGAGGAGGAGTGCATGGGGATTAGGAGGGATAATCGAGAGAATTTTTGGAGTCAAGAGAGCAGGTGAGTTGGGATAGAGATGGAATGTCGAGAGAATGTTTTGGGGAAGAGTGAGATGATAGAGGTGAAAGGTGGGTGGGGGCAGAGTTATGATGGGAACGTGGCATAATTGAATGTGAAAAGTGATATAAGGAGGGTATGGAAAACTCACTTTTTCCAAAGAGGACGACGTTGTCTGCAGGAGTTGGTATTGGGTTCGCCTCCCTCTCTGACTAGCGCCCTAATTGTATAATTGTTTTTTGCGTCTCTAGTCACCGAGAGTGCTGCGCCTTGTTGGCCAATGTGAGTGGAATAATCCCCGAGAATAGTGGGGAGGTGGGGTGGTATTTTCATTAGAAAATTACATCGGGGAAGCATACACCCGATAAAAGTGGACGTGTGAGTTGGTTATACCGTTTTTGTATAAATTATTTCCCATGAATTGCTCTCTTGGAAAGAGAAATACCTCTCCCAAGAGTTAAAATTGTTTATTCGCTTTTTTGTTAAGCACTCAGCAAGCGGCGCCGTTTGACGCTCCCCACTTTTGTCTTGATCGGTTGGCTGTTGAGGGGGGGTGCCGGCTGGGCCTCCGGTGGACAAGATGCATCCCGACCATTTTCAGAGTTGTGATGGGTCAATTCTTCTGCCCAGTACTCTATTATCCCCACGTTATATGCAAAGCCTTCTATTTCCACCGTGACTTCCTCATTAATGATAGAATCCTCTTTGTTTCTAACTTTGCATGGGCCTCTATGAATTTTGGTATTTGATGCATATCACTGGCGATTGCTGTGATCTCCCAAGGTGTTTGGTGATGCTCGGATGGCATTTTCAGACCAAACATGCAATGGTAATCCTCTGATTGCTATAGTTGTGGAACGACTGGTGAGTTGGTCTTCACGACTCCAAGAACGTTTTTCCCAGCCAAGATCTTCCCCCAGTTTTGAGCGCAGGAATTCTTGAGCTTCGTCGTGAGTCTCAAAGATCACGATATATTTGGTTTGGGATAGGCAAATGATTGATTCAATATTTTGTTCCCAATCTAGAATCATCTGTTCTATTCTTGTCAGACTTATTTGGGAAGGCGGGGATACTGTTATGCTCGTTCCAGCTTTTCTTTCATACACAGCGAGGGTTCCAAGCTAATGAAGCCATGGGGGTGCATGTATCCTCTGGTCGGTGATGAGCTACTACGCGGTATGGAGGGTGGTATCTGTTGTCTTGACCGCTCTTGTCGAGGGACTGTAAGGGTAGGTTGTGATATCGGTCTCCAACTATGATTTGGGGGTTGAGCTCCCGCGTTGAGCCTCCTGCTGAATGCCGTTTGTGTTGACAGTCTATTCTGGTCCACCTGCATTCCGTTGGTTTCATGTATCGCCTGATCCGCCTCCGCCTTATATTTGTATTCCACGAAACCGTATCTTGTATTTGTACGGATTCTTGGAGTCTTAGGTAGGCGAACACCAACTATCTGTCCGAACTTATCGAATATCTTCCAGATAGTGCCTATCCGGGTGGATGGATCAATGTATCTATGAAGACCGTCGCTCCCATTGATGATTTTCGTTCTGTCATATCGACTTGAACAGACTAGGAAAAGAAAGAGAATTGCCGTGGAGTATTGGTGGTGCTAGGCTCTTTAGTGGTGGTGCTAGGCTGTTTAGTGGGTGAGGAGCTGTTAGAAGGTGTACGTTGGGGAGGCGGCATGGTGGCTGGAACAAGGGGAATGGATGGATGGTTGGGTGACGAGGAGAGAGGAGGGAGGGAATACACCCATTACTATTTATTAGGTTGAGATAACTAATTATTATGACTCATAATATCTAGACGATTTTCTGTTATTTTAAACAGTTGAATAAATTGAAATGTCTATATCTACGTACGTTTATATGTAGAAATAATCTCAGTTTTGGCATTGGCTTAATTAATTACCTGATAGAAATCATAACCTATTATGATAAAGCTTTGGAGATTCATCATCTGGTTATTACAAGAGCTGAGAGGATATTTTATGGTTTCACTAAAACAAAGTTCTGCATAATCACATCACTTGGTGGTCCCTGATATGTTGCGTAATAATTCCATCATCAATGATAAGCCTTTACTATTTGAGGCCATTGATCATATTGCATTTAGTGGGAATTGGCATTTTCTGGAAATGGAATGTGCATACGGAACAGTGAAAATGATACATACTTTTTAGTATGGGTACTTAGCAAATTCAACTTTGGATCTTCAAACGTTTGACGTGCTTGTAAATAAAATAAAGTAGTCTAATGGAAAAAAAAAAAAAACTCCAGTCCGGTCAATAAATGGATCGTCCTGACTTGTAGACAATTCAAATCAAATCACCTAATTCATAATGTATACCACGAGTTTGTCTATGTTTCAACTTTATATATTCCACGAGTTATCTATTTTTCTACTTTTAAAATATGATATTTTCCAGAAATTCCTAATACTATCAAGTTTTTTTGATAATTAGATGTGTATTCATCTATTGATAGAAAAAAATTGGTACACCCGAAGGTTTAGTACAGAAATTACATCTTCCCAAAATCACCATGCCTAGTGCTTGCCTCATTAAAACCTTAATAGCAAAACCCATTGGGAAAAAGGCTATCAAGGAAAAGAGTACAAGACACAAGGCTTCCATTGGTACACCCCTATAGATATAACAAATCATCTCTTAGGTTTGACGTTGAGAGAACAACTCATAGGGTAATGGTAGATCAGGCCACCCAACTCTTCGTCCATCTCCACACACCTCTCTTCGCTGTATATACCACTCTTTCAGTCGACAGGGGTTCTTCTCTGAAGATGACATCATTCCTCATCTTCCAAATGCTCCCAACACCGTAGAACAACGTTGATCTCCACATTTTTCTGGTCTTCTTGTTCAGCCGCACATCCATCCAGTCCACAAGTATTTGGCTTGTTGTATCTTTTAATGTAAAGTTTATCTTCCACCAGCCAATCAACGTTCTTCAAACATGCAAAGAGAAAGGACACAAAAACAGGACATGTACCACTGACTCCATGCAATTTTTACATAATGGGCACCAGCTTTGTCCAATTGGGATGACATCCCTCTCGAACAGAACATCTCGAGTTAGCAACTTACCTTGCAATACAAGCCACATAAGGATCTCGATTCTTGACTCCGCCACTTTAAGCCAAATAGAGCTAGCTAGCCCGCCATAGCCCAGCCGGTTCAGTGCTGCTCATCAGATTCAAATACAGTTGGGATGCAGAAAAACCTTCAGTTGAGTTCACCCATGTCACGTGTCATCTACCCCCCGGTAATAGAAACCGTCCCTCTAGCAATCGGTTCAGGTCCTGCTCCATTTCCACCTCATACCCAAAGAGCCGTCTTCCATTCAAGATTCCACGACCACTGTCCCTCTTCCAAAACCCCATACCTGCTATCATACCATTCTTGTTATTGCTCAACATAAATAAACTTGGGAACATATTACTCACTGTCTGCGTCCCCAGCCATCTGTCCTCCAGAAGCGGACTGAAACACCATCACCAACTCGATGCAGGACGTTAATTCGAACTGCTGCTGAATTCGTGCGTCATCCAGCTTGTTGCCGTATGATCCTGACCACACCCCATTGAAATGTTTACATCTTCGTTCACCATTGGTCGGCTCTAGACCACCATCCGGTCCATAGATTTTCGAAATTATATTGTGCCATAGTGACTGCCGATCACTCAAGAAGCGCCATCTCCATTTAGAGAGCAAGCACCTGTTCTTAACATGCATATTCACAAACCCAGACCACCTTCCAGCTTGGGCCTAGATAATTTGTCCCATGCTACCGGGACTAAGAATCGATTATTGTCCTTACCCCAAAAGAAGCGCCTTTGTAGAGCAATGATTTCCTTACGTACTTTGCATGGTATAATGAAGAGGCTAGAGTAATATAAGGGTATCGAGTCCATTACCGATTTCACAAGCACACTTCTTCCAGCTTTGGATAAGGACTTACTCTTCCAGTATGCTAGTTTCGCTTCCACCCTGCGGACTACCGGTCGCCATGTTTCCACTTGTTTCATTTTTGCAACCAACGGCAGGCCGAGGTATGTTGTCGGTAGTTTGCCCATTCTACACCCAAATATATCTTCAAGCATTTTCTCCTCACACGTGGTATTCAGACAATACGCCATTGTTTTGTCCATGTCATGCTTAACCCACTTGCGCTTGCAAAACATAACAGAGTCCGGTGTAGTCCATAATATCTGTTTCTCTTACCTCGGTGAATAGCATTGTGTCGTCCGTGAATTGTAAATGAGAAAGGGTGACTCCTTGGTTTCCAATTGTTAGCCCCTTGAAGTAGCCATCTTCACGATTTCTTTGTATCATCCCGCTCAAAGCCTCCACTACCATAACAAATAGTAGCGGCGAGAGGGGGTCCCCTTGTCTTAGACCTCTTGTAGGTTCGAAAGGTTTTGTCGGTGATCCGTTGACCAAGATTGAGATTCTAGCACTTGTAACACATTCCATGAGCCATTTATCATGATATCACCAAAGCCATATTGTACGAGTACCTTTTTTAGAAAATCCCAAGACACACAATCATATGCCTTTCGGAAGTCAACTTTGATCAAGGCTCCTTTCTTCTTAGTTTTCTTCAACCATCTTATAACCTCATTGGCGATAAACGGCCCATCAAGTATGTTCCTCTTTTACAAAGGTGTCTGTGTTTCCCCAATGATATTTGGTATGATTTCGCTTAATCGCTTTGCTAACAGTTTAGCTATCACCATGTAGATGCACCCCACCATGCTTATTGGCCTGTAGTCGTTGAGTGTTGATGCCTCCGTATGCTTTGGATAAGGGTTATCCATGTCATGTTAACCCCTTTTCCAGTGTTTTGTGTAACAAAGAAGTTCCGTACATCTTTTGCAAAATCAGCTCCAATAACTCTCCACATGGCCTTCACAAATCTCATGTTATAACCATCATAGCCTGGTGATTTCGACCCCTCACACTCCCATACCGCTCTGCGAATCTCCCCAAGTGTAGGGATCGATTCAAGCCTGCTCGCTTCATCTAGGGACAGCCTCGGATGGGCCCAGACGGTGGCCCAATGGTTGACTTGCCTGCACCAGGTGGGCTGTATATCTCCGAAAAATATGTGACAATATGGTCTCTTATTTCATTTGGGTGTGATAGCATCCGATCACCCAATTCCAAACTGACGATCTGTCTTCTCTTTCGATTCAGAGTTGCTTTCCTATGAAAATAGTGAGTATTATTATCCACTTCCTTAACATACCTGTCCCTGACCATTTGTTTCCAGTATAGCTCTTTGTTCGCGTAGCGACATCAAGTTCCACAAGCAAAGTTTCCTTTCTGGTCTTAGTCTCTTCCCACCGAGCACCCCTTTCTAATTCAGAGTCTATTTCTTTTAGCTTGTTTTGTAGCCCATCAATCCTACGTTCATATCACCAAACACCTCTTTGTTCCATGTTTTCAACACACTCTTGAGTCTTTTCAGCTTATGTTGTGTGGAGCCAAAACGTAGTGACTCCCACTCCTTCCGTATCATCTCCCCAAATTTGGATGTTCCAACCATGCCTCCAATGATCGAAAAGGTTTTGGTCCCCATTGTTGGTTGTCCACCTCCACGAGCAAGAGCCTATGGTCCGAAATCGTCCATGGCCCGTACTAAGCTTAATATCAGAGTAATGAGCACACCATTCTTCATGGACAACAAACGCCCGATCAATCCTGCTGTAGGTATCCCTTCTTTTCCATGTGAACTTTGCATCGGTCAACGGCACTTCCACTAGTTCCATCTCATTAACCCATGACCTGAATTTGACTTGGCTTCCAGTATCATATCTATCATCCCTATGTGATCGATCCATTGTCTCGAGTGTGGCATTGAAATCTCCTAGTACTAGTAGTGGCCTCTCCCAACTGTCACGTGCATGTAGAATTGCTTCAAACATCTCCTCTCTTATCCTCCTATCGCAAGGAGCATAGACACACAATAGAGCACCCGTAAAACCGTCCGTGAGCATTGTGAATTCCAACATCACCCATCTGTCCCCCTTCTCCACCCTTCCAACTGTTACCTCCTCCATATCCCATACCACCACAAGACCCCCAGATCTCCCTTCGGCTTGGACTTCCTCCCACCCCATGCTCACCGCTTTTTTCCCCAGAACATCCCCACCTTACTGGCTACTGTGGTCGAGTGTTGTGTTTCGACTAGGCACAATATTGTCATCTTCTTGGCTTTTACTTCTCTTCTCATGGCTGCTGCTTTGACTTTTGATCCCATTCGTCTGATATTCTGTAATCCTATTTTTAATCCCATCTTGTTTTTCTTGTACACACTCTCTGATATTCTCCATCAGGTGTCGTTCTGCTTGTGCTTCATTTTGTATGTCGCACCCTAGTCTCCTTAGGAGCTGCAAACACTCCCCAGCTTCTAGTTTAGCGTCAAGGATTCTCCCTCTGTTACATCTCGCGCTCGCACTCCCACTCCGTTATTTTGCTTTCTTGGAGGAGAATTGTGAAATAGTTCGACGCATAAATAATACTCTCTTCCTGAGCAGTATTAATAAGTTGTGTGTGGCGAATCTTCTCCGAGTCCGGCGTTTCTAGCACTATTAAATCGTGCATTGCTGTGGTGTTGGTTCCGGAGTGATGGGCTGCCAGATTGTTTATATTGTAAAATCCCCCTGTGGTCGATATACATTCCATCCCCTTGTCACCTTGCATTGGTATCAAGACTGGCCCACTATCTCATGTCCCCCGCAGTCTCCATTCTCATGTGGCAGACCCATGGCTCCCAGCACCAGTTTCAGCGGCTACCAACTCCTCTTCTCTCCACTCTCAATTATTATTCTCCTGGCATTGGTCTTTTTCCTGTCTGATTTCTTTTCCATTATTCCGACTTTCCCCCATGCTGTCCCCTTTCTCATTACTCTTCCCACTGTTATTATGTGTAATATTATATTGTGCTGTTGTCGTTTTTTGCAGGCTTTCCACACAGCCCTCCAAGCTACTGTTCCCCATCTCATGTTCTCGAAGTCATTTTGTGTTCTCCCTGATCGGAATCTGTATGATACTTTCTTCCTCCATGATCGCATTCATCCCAGCTCCAGGTGGGTTTCGTTTCACACAATCGCTACCTCGAAATGTTTCTCCTCAACTTGGACATTAACTTTCCAGTTAATTAAGTGTAGTGATGATGTTTCGATTTGCACCTTTGCTTCTGCGTTCTCCACGAAGTCGTTATTTTCTCCTCCATTTTAACAACTTCCCCTACCATTTTAGCAATCTGGGTAATATTTTCCTTGTTCCACGCATGTAGAGGAACTCCCCGAATTACAATCCAAGTTTTTCTCATCTCAACTTGGTCATCAACAGACCATTCACTTATGTTTAAACCTTTCACCTTATCGGCATCCTCCATTACTGCTTCCTTGGCTTTCATTGTGTCCAGTGTTATTAGAAACTTTCTTCTTGACAGGGCTAGTACACCCCCAAGGTCTTGCCATAGATTCTGAAGATATTCCATAGCTTGCTTTGAGGTTTTTCTTCCTCGAACTCCACTGTCACACACCTCTTTAGGTGTTTTATCATTCTATCATCAGGGGTTAAATGTATAGAGAGTCTGGACATTACAGGCCCGCTTCTCCCCGTAGACACTGTGTTTTTGTTGTGTCCCCGTCTCCCCGTGTCGTGCAGAGACGTTCATGGGGTACTGTTTCCCATTCTCCTTCGGTCCCTAGCCCCTTGAAATTCCATTCTAGCCGATAGTTTCACACCATTAATATTCCAGCCCGATATACCTTCAATCACTTCCTGGTTGTGCCCACGTTTCTCAAGACTACAAAAGCACATGCATATTTGCTCCGTCTCCTGTTTTTCCTACTAACGTATAGTCTTTCCCAGGTAGCAAAGTTCTGGATTACCTGACTCAGTTGGAATTGGTAACTTGCCTCTGTATATTGTCGATGAAGACAGTCGTGGGGGCGGGGGACATTACAGGACCGCTTCTCCCCGTAGACAACTGTGTATTTTGTTGTGTCCCCGTCTCCCCGTGTCGTGCAGAGACGTTCATGGGGTACTGTTTCCCATTTCTCTTCGGTCCCTAGCCCCTTGAATTCCTTTGCAGATGATGCCCTCCTGTTTTGTGGAGGTGATCAATGCTCCATCACTCTGATGCTGGACAAAATTAATCTGTTCTCGGATGCCTCTGGGCTAATGCTCAACCCTTCCAAATCGGACCTCTCCTTGGGGGTTACCCCCGCGCTTACTGACTCTCTTATCCAACTTACGGGATTCAATAAGGGGTCATTCCCCTTCGTTATCTGGGCATCCCTATCACTGCTAGGAAGCATAAAGCTGCTGACTTCAACCCTTTAATGGATAGCATCCGTAAAGCTATCGCATCTTGGAGCAGTAAATCCCTCTCTTTGCGGGCATGCTCGCTCTCATTCATAGTACTCTTTTTGGTATTGTTGGCTTCTGGGCCTCCTGTATTACAATCCCTAAATCTGTTATCAAAAGAGTCAACAAGTGCTTTCGATCGTTCCTTTGGTCAGGAGGGGCAGAAAGCACCTCCGCTCCTCCAGTGGCTTGGAGCTCACCACAAACACTAAGAGAAATGGAGGTCTAGAGCTCAAGGACATCCATAAATGGAACATGTGCTTCATGCTCAAGACTATCTCAGCCATAGCCCACGATCCAGAGCGCCTTTGGATCCAGTGGATCCATCAGCTCTTCTTCACAATCTTACCATTTGGACGACTACGGCTAAAGGGAATGATCCTTGGATCTGGAAAGCTATCCTACATGCACGGAACTGGTGGATTGAGCAATGCGGCTCTACAAATGATGTCGTTTCCCTATTCCAATCCTATCCTAGCCGCCCTAAGGTCAGCTTATTGTATAATGATGTCTCCGTCCCTACCCGGCCCTTCCCCTGGTTCAATGTCTGCTAGAACACATGGTCTGTCCCCAAGGCTAAATTTGTCTTATGGGTGTCTCTTAAAGGTAGGCTTAAAACCTGTGATAAGCTCCAGTCTTGGGGCATTTGTATTGCTAACAGGTGCTGGCTCTGTGAGCGTGCTCAAGAGACAAGCGACCATCTTTCTTTCGTTGCAGGTACTCAAGCAGAGTTTGGTAGAGCACGTGTGATTGGTTGGGTATCCCCATAAACAGGAATAGCCTCCGTAGCTGCTCAGCCTGGATCAGTCGATATTGCAGGAGACGACGGCCAATTGATTTAGTGAAGAGAGCAGCTGTCGCCAACGTTGTCTATCACCTCTGGATAGAGAGATGCAAACGAGCCATGGCCAACCAAGCAAGAGATCCCTCTCTCATAATTTCAGACATCAAGGTCGCCATGAAAGCTATCATATGGTCAAAGATGAATGCTACTAGTACTTATTTGGATGGCTTGATAGAGTCCTTTGCTCTTAGGGTTTTTGTGTATGTTGGAACCCATTTGTTGTATCCCTGCATTTGTAATTTGGCTTTTGGTATTGGGTTTAACCAGTCACTGTATCGCTGTTGTAATTTTAGTGCTTAGGAGGCTTTTGTAAAATCAGCCTCCTCTTAGTTGTGATGGCCTCATTAGTTCTCAGATACATAGACCCTCTATGTATCTAACTTCTTGTAACTCTTTACCACTTAATATTCGTCATTTATTTCAAAAAAAAAGATAAAGAGTATCATAGGTGAGATAATGATGAAGCAACCTAATAGATTATGTAACAGTCCTCACCCATATAACAGACTTCTTAGTAACAACTAAAAAGTATCATCAAAGTTTTGACACCTAGAATATTCTTTTCAAGACTCTTAATATGCTTCACCCTCTCAGTGGGTTGTTCTGTAGACAAACGTTTTTACCAGGGGTGGACCCAGAGATTGAAAATTATGGGGTCACTGACAAATAGAAATTTCTATAGTTAATTTTTATGACATTTGTGGGGTCACTAAGACATAAAATATCTACTATTTATAAAAAATTACATTAAAACTTACTATAATTAATTTTTTTTACAAAAGTCATGGGGTCACGTGACCCCACGTAACCCCTCTTCGGTCCGCCCTTGTTTTTACCTCATCCATATTATCTCCTTGCAGGGGTGTTCCCGATCGTCTCAACTGCTGAAAATTCATCAGTGTACTCTCTTCATCTCAATCTACTGATCTACTCACAAGTTAAGTTTCAATCCCCCTGTACATTGCTTTCGGTTATTTCCAACTCTTGTTTCGCCTGTCCGTTTCGCCATTGATGTTTGCCTGATGAGCATCATGGCAATTAATCATCGAGGTTTAGGACTCTTCTCAAACTCTTGAGGGTTTTTTTTGGATGTCCGATCTCAATCCCCTCATATCTTTCTCCTCATGGAAACAAAAAGCTCCCGAGGAGAGATGGTACAATTTTGCCGGCACCGAAGGGGCTTTAAAAGTATGATCGTCGATAGCACGGGAAGGAGAGTGTAGAATTGTGTTATTCTGGAGTGACACCATCGAAATCCATATCCGGTCCTTTATAGCTCACCATATAGATTGCTGGATTGAAAGAGGTATGGGGTCAGGATGGAGATGCACCAGAATTTACGGATGGTCTAATACGAGTGATCAGTGGAGAACGTGGTCTCTTCTAAGCAATTTACATGAAACTAGTGCTCAACCATGGCTTGTGTTCGGTGACTTAAATGAAATCTTGTTTGGATATGAACAGTGTGGACAATGAGATCGCAATTGCGGTATGATGAATGCATTCATAAATTGTTTGAGCAACTGCGGTTCGATCGATCTGGGCTTTGTTAGAGACATGCACTTTCACGAATAAAAGATGGGGACGACATTACACTCTGAGTTGGCTTGACAGATTTGTTGCTACCTGCAGCTGGTCCAATTTTTCCCTTATGATCAAAAACACACCTACGATGGGGCCGATCGGGCCATAGATCAATTAAACTTAATCTTCAACTAATGTCGCATAGAGAACCTTGATTCTTCAGGTTCGAAAACTGCTGGGAAAATGATCTAGAATGCAAGCAGATAGTCGATGACTGCTGGATGAATTGAAATCGTCAAGACACTTTCCATATTGTTGCTATTTCTTGTGGAGCTGCGCTTAAACTCTGGGGCGCCACTAATTTAGAGTTAAAAGCAGAATTTTGAAAGAGATAAGGGAGGAAATCAACTTTGTGGCCAACTTGCCTCCCATTGCTGAATCTATGGAACGTTGGAGATACCTCAATCGGGAACTGGATGCTCTCCTTTGGGAGGAATCTAGGTGGGTACAAAGAGCTAGGCAGAAATGGGAGCAGGAAGGTGATCGCCACGCTTTGTTCTTCTTCAATAAGGTTCAGGCCCGTGTCAAAAAAACGCAATCACAGAATTATCAAATAGTGCGGAGTGACTACCTCTCATTGGCACTCCATTGAGAGCTTAGCTTGTAACCACTTTGTTGGTCTATTTTCGTCTTCGTAACCGCAACACAATCCCCATCTTCTTGCTTGCGTCAAAGACAGGGTTCCACTTAATCAATTTGGATCCTAGGCAAAGACTTTACTAGGGAGGAGGTTATCTCGGCCCTTAAACAAATGCATCCTAGGAGGCCCCTAGACCGGATGGTATCAATGGAGTATTCATCCACTCCTTCTGGGACACTATTGGGAACAACTTTATGGACTCCGCCTTGGATATCCTTAACTCGGATGCTATGCGGATGGGCTTGAACCACACGCATATTGTTCTCATTCCAAAGCGGCGGGAGCTACCTCAATTAATGAATATCACGTTATCTCCTTATGCAATACACTTTACAGAGTGGTCGCCAGAGTTCTGACCTACCATGCCAAGGATGCTATGAGCGCTGTCATATTAGAAAGTAGATGAGCTTTCGTCCTTGAGAGATTGATTTTGAAAACACTATCACCGCCCATGAGCTTATCCACTCTATGAAGTACTCTAATGCCACCAGAAGAGGTCACTTTGCCTAGAAGCTTGATATGAAAAAGGCATTTGACAGAGTTGAATGGTCGTTTGTTTTGGCGACTCTCCGCAGTATGGGATTCCATCCTAGATGGTTAAAGATTGTCGAGAAATGCATCACCACGGTATATTTTTCCATTCTTATCAATGGTCATCCGGGCCATTACTTTTTCCTGGAACCAGGCTCTCTCCCCATTTCTCTTTGTTGTATGGAAGCGCTTTCTTTAAGCCTTCATACCTCTGCTCAATCTAGGACAATCAGAGGGTTTTCTATACGAGGTATGAACTTTGACATCACGAATCTCCTCTTTTTCGATGATTGGTTATATTTGGTCAAGCAAGTAGTGACAACGCTAGAAAAAATATGTACATCATTGATAAATTTCGAGAAGCATCTGGACAATGCGTGAACTCAGTAAAATTAGGTCTTATGTTCTCTAATAAATTGGTTAGGAATGTTAGAAGGGATATCTCTAATATTATCGGAGTCAGAGAGGTGAATGATTTGGGATTATACCAGGGTTTTCCTAGTATAGTTGGCAAACATAAGAACCATGTTTTCAGCTATATTTGTGACAGAATCCACAAGAGAGTCCAAAGTTGGGACCAAACTTTGTCACAAGCAGCTAGGGGGGTCCTCATTAAATCAGTCGTACAAGCCATCCCCTCCTATATTATGGGTATTATTTCCCTCCCCACATCCTTCATCAAAGAAATTCATGGTATTATCAGAAGATTCCGGTGGTCAGACTCATCTAGTCTGAAAGGTATATCGTACAAAAAATGGGACGACCTTTGCGAAAGTTTAAATGAAGGAGGCATGGGCTTCATGATCTACGCGCTTTCAATGTTGCTTTATTAACCAGGCCAGGATGGTGTAGCCTGCAGCAATCAGGCCTTCTCGTCTCTTAAGTTATCTCGGCTAAATACTTTAGAGGCTGCTTGCTTGATGCTAGTATCGGAGATTAAACCAAGTCCAGTATGAAGACCATAGTAGCACACCTCAATCTCTTAAGCTGGGAGCTAGGAAAGTGATTGAGGAGGGACATTCTACCTGTCTCACAGATCACTGGCTACTTAACAAGAGAGATGGTAAGCCTAGGACTGGAAATTCCTCCTCTTGCCATGAGCCATGACAATGTGGCTTGGCGTATAGACCACAGGATCACTCTTGGAACATAGGAAGAGTTCACAACTGGTTCTCAATGATGATTGCCTTGCCATTTTAAGTACAATCCTCCCTTCTTCCCCAAGAATTGATAGTTGGAGCTGGGGATGGACTAAGCACAGACAATTCACAGTTAAATCAACCTACTTCATGACCAGAAACTTGTCTTCTCTGAATCTGCTTCTTCTTTGATGGGCTCTCTAATAGGTGCTGCAATGAGGAGACTCAGAAAATGACCCCTCCTTCCGCAAGTCAAATTATTTGCTTGGAAACTCTTCCATGACATCATCCTGTGTATGGTCGTCATCGCCTAACGATGTAGTAGTAAAAGCTCATGTATTGCACCCTTTGCGGATAGCACGAAGACATCTCTCACATATCCGCCAAATGCAAGGTTGTTAAAGACTGGTGGGTCCTGGAGGGAGTTACCCGTCCCCATACTATACCCGACGATCGCTGGTTTCGTGACTAGATTCTTTCACTCTGTGCATATGGTGATCATAATCAGCCCAGAGACTATTATCCTATGTTGGAAGTTGTGGTATGCTCGATGCCAGGTCAGTCATGTCAGGGTTCCCCTCTTCTCTCTGGTATGGACCAGGCAATCTCGCTCCTTGATACCTCCATCCAACCCCCACTCCCCCTACCTGTAGATTGAATGAGGAGGCTCTACCCAGGGATCCATCAAGTTCACGTTGATGGTAGTGCTTCGCATGGAGGCACAGGGCTTGGAGCCATTTGCAAGGATTCCTCAAGTAAAGTCCTTGCAGTTGATGTCAAGTGATTCTATCCCATGGTCACCAGAAGTTACAGAGGCAAAAACCCTCATCATCGAAGCCATAAGAAGCAACTCCCCCACCGGTCCTGGGACACAAGTGCATCTCCAGCTATATCCAAGTACTATAACAAAATTCCCTAGGTTCCACCTTAGTGGAGCCCCGGGCTGAAGCCACACTTCCAATAGAACTCAGGGACTTCCCACAGGCATGGGGCCCCCCCAGGGGACCCCCGCACCAATCCTGTTAAAAACTTCGCAATATAGTAACTATCGCGGCACCGCAAGGCAACTTGCAAGTGCACCCAACACTTGGTAGCACGAAGCTACATCGGGTTCTCAAGTCCCATTTTGAGCCAAAGGTAGTTTGGGCTTTAGATCACATCACCAATTTTGCTCAAGGTCTCGTGGTCAGCAAAGATTTCACTTAAAACCACAAGACCAAGCGAATCGGATCTCATAGTACAAGTAGACGGCTAGAAAGATGGGCCAATCATCCCCCTTTTCAACTTAATACGGCAACAACATCCCCAACACTAGATTCTGGCGAGGCCATCTTAAGCTTAAGTGGTCAAAGTCTACGAAGCCTAGTCATGGACTTTTGACAACCCTTGGATCAAGTTTTGACACAGCATCGCTTTCAACACAAAGGAGAAAGGGCAAGGTGTTATGGGAGCACCCCTAATGTGCCTCCTTATCAGGAGCACAGGTTGCTCACCCATAATTGGAACAAATCTTCCAATTTCAAGGAGTTCCTGAAGTTTCGTGGGACTAGTGGGATTTAACCTTCCGTACCTCAGATCTTGTATTGCATCCAATTCACCGTAGGGTTTAGAAGGTCTCTCCCCACTAGGAGGAAACCGAGCTAATGTCCAATTTTTGCTTAGAACCACGTATGCACCTTACTGCAAAAGAGTTTGCAAAAGGCCACTTCCTCATAAGCTTATATGCTCATTTCCTTTCCTTGCCTTCATTTGAAGCTGCAATGAAAGAAGTTTGATCTCATGTTGCTGTAAATGAGCTTGTTGGAGCCGAACCGGATTACGTGCTGGCTTGCAAACCCAGTCTCGCAGAATGGCTTGTGGCCGTTCAGACCGAAGGCCTGAGCTGAGCCTTGTCCTCTTAGAGGTCAACGATTCAGATCTGGGCTTGGCCTAGCGGTGTCAGATCGGATGACTATTGTCGGTGCTGCTGGGTGAGGCCCAAGCTGCGTAGGAGCATCGCTCCGTTGTTGAGACGTTAGCACGATCCGATGTTCAAACATCTTCATCTCTTGATCAGTGACGAGGGTTTTGAAGACAGGCAGGTCTTAAAGGACATTGTGGAACGTGCTAGAGTCGCTTGATGAAACTTTAGACATGCTGGTCAATCTAGCCTTTCGGTTCATTTATGGATATGAATCGGTGTTGAGGTTCTAGATGGTCAACAGAGGTTGGGCTTCTTAACGGTTGCAACCAAGAATTGACCGAGCAAAGCGTTTGACATAGGTCTTGCCCCTGCCATTGCTGGCAAAGTCAAAACATAGGTGTTTTCAACGTTGCCGGTGAGTCCTCGGACTCCAGGTGTAATCCTGTGTTTGGTAGGTTCAACCATCTTTGGGTGGTTGAGGGATGACTTTGTGTTGACCTATTGGTAGTGCGCGTCAAACAACTTGGTTATTACGGTCCGGACCCGCCACTTAGATGTGGTAATTCGTGTTGAGCTAAAGGTTCACACGGGGGATGCGCACAATGTTATGACAGACCGATGGGTTAGCCTAAGACGTAAGATACACTGAATTCTGGTTTAAGCTTCAAGAGACCGAGTCTGAGGGTGAACGTGCCTTTGGAAGAGAGAATCAGTCCCCTTGATTATCATAGCAATCTGAGGTTGTTGGGTTCCTTGAGGGTTGGCTTGTCCAACTAGGTATTCTTGTGGGCGGGTCAAAGGCTGATAAGCCAAAGATGTTCGTTTCCATACCTCGATCGGTGTTGTCACTTCACCAAGCGAGCCTTCTGTGTGGGTAAGCTGCCGGAGTGTGTTGGTGGATTGACGTTCTAGGATGTCATGGTTTGTTATGGGCTGTTAGGCCGATAACAAGGTCATGTCACCAACAAAAACCTTGCGGATAATCCGTAGACAAGGCCATTGTGGCAATGACCTAAGTTCCCTGAGCTCCAGGGTTTGTTGGGAAAGGGAACCTAGTAAAGGAGGTGGTACCAAGAAGTGGTGTTCTTTTGGAACAGAGCCAACGTTGGCCTTAGACACGTGATGGAGATTCAATTGGTCCTCAGAGAGGAAATGAGCATATAAGCTCATGAGGAAGTGGCCTTTTGCAAACTCTTTTGCGGTAAGTGCATACGTGGTTCTAAGTAAAATTGGACATTAGCTCGGTTTCCTCCTAGTGGGGAGAGACCTTCTAAACCCTACGGTGAATTGGATGCAACACAAGATCTGAGGTGCGGAAGGTTAAATCCCACTGGCCCCATGAAACTTCAGGAACTCCTCGAAATTGGAAGATTCGTTCCAATTAAGGGCGAGCAACCTGTGCTCCTGATAAGGAGGCACATTAGGGGTGCTCCCTAACAACCTTGCCCTTTCTCCTTTGTGTTGAAAGCGGATGCTGTGTCAAAACTTGATTCAAGGGTTGTCAAAAGTCCACGACTAGGCTTCGTAGACTTTGACCGCTTGAGCTTAAGATGGCCTCGCCAGAATCTAGTGTTGGGGATGTTGTTGCCGTATTAAGTTGAAAAGGGGGCTGATTGGCCCATCTTTCTAGCCGGTATACTTGTACTATGAGATCCGATTCGCTTGGTTCGTGGTTTAAGTGAAATCTTGCTGACCACGGAGACCTTGAGCAGAATTGGTGATGTGATCTAAAGCCCAAACTACCTTTGGCTCAAAATGGGACTTGAGACCCGATGTAGCTTCATGCTACCAAGTGTGGGTGCACTTGCAAGTTGCCTTGCGGTGCGCGATAGTACTATATTGCGAAGTTTTAACAGGAAGTGGTGCGGTCCCCTGGGGGGGCCCCATGCTTGTGGGAAGTCCCAGAGTTCTAGTGGAAGTGTGGCTTCGGCCCGGGGCTCCACTAAGGTGGAACCTAGGGAATTTTGTTATAGTACTTGGATATAGCTGGAGATGCACTTGTGTCCCAGGAACGGTGGGGGAGTTGCTTCTTATGGCTTCGATGTTGCCCTTCGTCTCGTAGTTAGGTGCTTAGCACTGAAACTACTTGGTTCCTTTGAGGTGGTTGTTCCTCGGGCATGGCCTAAGAGGAAACGACCCATCTGGCGTGCAGACGTTGACCTGTCAGGGTCTTTGTCACTCGTGCAAATTCTGCACAGGAGTAGGCACAGCCAGCTAAGGCTCAGCTTATCAGGGCTGATGTCGCGATGACAAGCAGTGCAGTAAGTGTCGATGCGAATTGAAGGACTAAGGACATTGACATCAAAGAGGCATGGGGAACCTGTTACTGCACAGCATCATCGAAATGTTGCCGCGCCACGAATGGAAGGACTCAGGATGTCGCAGCAACGCGTTGGTTGTTCACTTGGTGTCGTTGCGATGCGGATGGAAGGACTCAGGACGTCGCAACAGTTGAGCATCAGGGCACCAAGTAGCAAAGTGTCGCAAAGAAAAGACACAAAACACCACCTATGGTGTGGCGCTCTATAGACCGATGACCCATTCAAGTAGAACGTGGTAGAAGTCAAAAATGTTTGAGCTTCGGGAAACACACCGGTCGACGGTTCAAGGCAGTTGCCTGTGTGTGTTGGTCAAAGACATTGTCTGTGGGTTGTTATACCTTCAAAGTATGTAAACTATTGGAGCATGATAGAATCTTCTTAGTTCAGCTAAGACTCATCGTTGTATCTTGCCGGGGACGGCAAGAGCTTCGGTGGGGGAGGTTTGTCATGCCCCTTTTGGCGAGCTGCTTGGTTACAAGTAGCTCCATGCCAGTTTGCCCTTTGGTTGGTGCCCGTCAAGACTTGTGTTGGGATTGTCAACCCCATACTTGATTGCGCTTTGACCTAGCCCCTTAAGTTCCACGGTCCTGAGACCCCCGAGGACGAAGGCCCGAGGGATGGGCATCAGTGAAGGGCACGATGCGTTGGTATTGGCCGAGCTGAGTTGCGCCAGCTTGTGACTCGAGCGAGGGCTGAGTTAACGGGTGTTGTGGAGGACACCCGTCCAGGCCTAGTAAGGACCGGGTATGCCTTCGGGTATGCACACTGCCAGGGTGGCTTGGGTAGTGACTCCAATAGCAGAGCAACATTGTGGCTTAGTGCTGCCCTTAGGTTGCAAGGCCAGTGTCACCACGGGCACGAAAGCAAACTAGAGGATGTCAGGGCCGACGTGGTCCGCGTTAGCACACCTTACTGACTCGTACTAGTTGGGATCTTTGGCTGTTGGGCTGTTGGAGGCCCGACGGTGCCGAGGACGAGTGCGGCCGCTAAGGGACGCACATGTACTCGGGCTGTAGGGAGAGGGACGGAGTTGACTCAGTCTGAGTTGCGGCCTGGCATTCGATCGAGGCATTTGGGCCACGGGAATGTGAGCCAGTGAAGGAACTTGTCGTTGGGAGGTTTAAGTCCACTCTTGACTCTTGCTTGTGGCTAAGTGGATGGTTGTTCCATCTGCACTAAGTAATAGGCTGGTTGGGTCTTTTGACCCAACGCCGGTGATGCCTAATTGGTCTTATGACCTAATCCGTAAGAGCCCTTTGGGGTCTCGCTTCCGCGCAAAAATTTCCGGATTAAGGTTGGGCATTACAATTGTCGCACCCTGTCTCTGCCCTGTTCCAGGACTCAACACTTGCCGAACCGTCAGACGGCTCTGATGTGCAATGCCCCTCGCACCTTTCGTGGCAGGAGTCATACAATCAGGATGACCCTTAGTTCCCTCGTGCCAGTGGTCACACTAGCACTCGCAACCTAAGGGCGTCATTGAGCACAAAGTGCTCACTACCTCTTGGAGTCGATACCAAGCCATCCTGGGAACATGCATGCTCACAGGCTTGCCCAGTCCCTTTCAGGCCCGGCAGGTGCCTTCCACGGCACCCGCTAACTGACCTAAGGGTCAGCACCGAGCATAACATGCTCAGACTATTGGAGTTGCTACCAAGCCACCCTAGCAGCGTGCATGCTCAAGGCACATCCGGTCCTCATTAGGCCCGGACAGATGCCCTCCACAGCATCCGCAAACACGGCCCTCACTTGAGTCACAAGCTGACGCACACTAGTAGAAAAAAGATTTTTAATGACGGCGTTTAAACCACGGTTAAATGAAAAACCGTGGTTTAAAGTTTATAAACCACGGTTTTCAGGTAAACCGTCATTTAAGGTACACACCAGAGTGAATATACCACGGTTTTTAAAGAACCGTCGTATATAAGTTACTTATATACCACGGTTTTGAGGGCAACCGTCATATAAGATACACGCCATAGTGAATATACCACGGTTATTGGAGAACCGTCATATATAAGGTACTTATATACGACGGTTCCTAGGCAACCGTCGTGTATAAGTACCTTATATACGACGAATCCTCGGCAACCGTCATTTATATTGCACATCTTACTATATTAAACCACAGTTTTTTGGTGAACCGTGGTATATAGTCTAAGCGGGAATTTCAATTTTCGGTCCAAATTAACGCGGCTCTTTCTCTCTATTCTCTTATATAAATTCTCTCACGGTAATTTTGGAACCCAAACAGACGCTCTGCAACTCTTCTTCATTCTCTTTAACCTCACGGTTATTTTGCAACCCATATTGGCAAACAAGGAACATGCTCCGACTTCTATCATCTCTTGTTTTCACGGTAATTCTCTTGTTTTCACTGTAATTTTTTGCAACCCACACTACGCGAACACATGCGAACAAGGAACACATGCTCTCATTCTCTTGTTTTCTCTTGCAACTCTTCTTCATCCTCTCTCATTCTTTTGCAGCTTACACTTGTGAACAAGGAACACATGCTCTACGCCTTCCTCATCTCCACTCACTGTAATTTTCGCAACCCTAACCGGCGAACAAGGAACATGGTCTACGCCTCATCCATTCTCTTTCACGGTAATTTTGCAACCCACCACGAACAAGGTACATACTACCTAAATCACAAACAAGGAACATACATGTTCTGGCCTCTTCTCTCGTGTCTGTGCTCTGTTGAGATCTGTGAAGGCGGCGCTTCTAAATCGCCGGCGATTTGGAAAAAAGTTCATAGACTATAAACCACGGTTATATAACCGTGGTTTATTTGTTGATTTTATACATTATATACCACGGTTGTAGGAATAACCGTCGTATAAAGCACTTTATACCACGGTTCAGGAGTTAACCGTCGTATAAAAGGTACTTTATACCACGGTTCATACCTTAACCGTCGTATAAAATCAGTGAGACCGCGTCCGAAAACGGTCTTAAACGACGATCATAGGAAACCGTGGTATATAGTACCACTTTTAAACGACGGTTACGAACCGTCGTATATCGATATTTGTAAATATACGACGCGAGCATAAACCACGGTTCCTAACCGTGGTATATAGGCAAAATAACCGTGGTTAAAAAGATTTTTTCCACTAGTGGCAACTCAGCTCGGCCCTGACATCCTCTAGTTGCTTCGTGCCCGTGGTGACACTGGCACTTGCAACCTAAGGGCAGCACTAAGCACAATGTGCTCGTGCTATTGGAGTCACTACCAAGCCACCCTGGTAGTGTGCATACCCGAAGGCATACCCGGTCCTTACTAGGCCCGGACGGGTGTCCTCCACAACACCCGTTAACTCAGCCCTCGCTCGAGTCACAAGCTGGCGCAACTTAGCTCGGCCAATACCAACGCATTGTGCCCTTCAACTGATGCCCATCCCTCGGGCCTTCGTCCCCGGGGTCTCAAGGACCGTGGAACTTAAGGGGCTAGGTCAAAGCGACAATCAAGTATGGGGTTGACAAGCAATCCCAACACAAGTCTTGATGGGCACCAACCAAAGGGCAAACTGGCATGGAGCTACTTGTAACCAAGCTCGCCAAAAGGGGCATGACAAACCTCCCCCACCGAAGTTCTTGCCGTCCCTGGCAAGATACAACGATGAGTCTTAGCTCAACTAAAAAGATTCTATCATGCTCCAATAGTTTACATACTTTGAAGGTATAACAACCCACAAACAATGTCTTTGACCAACACACACAGGCAACTGCCTTGAACCGTCGACCGGTGTGTTTCCCGAAGCTCAAACATTTTTGACTTCTACCACGTTCTACTTGAATGGGTCATCGGTCTATAGAGCGCCACACCATAGGTGGTGTTTTGTGTCTTTTCTTTGCGACACTTTGCTACTTGGTGCCCTGATGCTCAAACTGTTGCGACGTCCTGAGTCCTTCCATCCGCATCGCAACGACACCAAGTGAACAACCAACGCGTTGCTGCGACATCCTGAGTCCTTCCATTCGTGGCGCGGCAACATTTCGATGATGTTGTGCAGTAACAGGTTCCCCATGCCTCTTTGATGTCAATGTCCTTAGTCCTTCAATTCGCATCGACACTTACTGCACTGCTTGTCATCGGCGACATCAGCCCTGATAAGCTGAGCCTTAGCTGGCTGTGCCTACTCCTGTGCAGAATTTGCACGAGTGACAAAGACCCTGACAGGTCAACGTCTGCACGCCAGATGGGTCGTTTCCTCTTAGGCCATGCCCGAGGAACAACCACCTCAAAGGAACCAAGTAGTTTCAGTGCTAAGCACCTAACTACGAGACGTAGGGCAACATCGAAGCCATAAGAAGCAACTCCCCCACCGGTCCTGGGACACAAGTGCATCTCCAGCTATCCAAGTACTATAACAAAATTCCCTAGGTTCCACCTTAGTGGAGCCTCGGGCTGAAGCCACACTTCCACTAGAACTCTGGGACTTCCCATAGGCATGGGGCCCCCCCAGGGGACCGCACCACTTCCTGTTAAAACTTCGCAATATAGTAACTATCGCGGCACCGCAAGGCAACTTGCAAGTGCACCCAACACTTGGTAGCACGAAGCTACATCGGGTCTCAAGTCCCATTTTGAGCCAAAGGTAGTTTGGGCTTTAGATCACATCACCAATTCTGCTCAAGGTCTCCGTGGTCAGCAAAGATTTCACTTAAACCACGAGACCAAGCGAATCGGATCTCATAGTACAAGTAGACCGTCTAGAAAGATGGGCCAATCAGCCCCCTTTTCAACTTAATACGGCAACAACATCCCCAACACTAGATTCTGGCGAGGCCATCTTAAGCTCAAGCGGTCAAAGTCTACGAAGCCTAGTCGTGGACTTTTGACAACCCTTGAATCAAGTTTTGCCATAACAAGGTATACGGCTCACGGTCCGTTTTCAGAGTTCGGGTATTTGTATCTTCTCTGATTGTCTCTCTATTATCGACTACATAATGGAAGAGGACGAGACCGTCAGGATGTTGAGCTCATTCTTATGGAGACTCTTAGCTTATCCTCGGGGATTCGTAATGTTAGCTGGAACTTCACACCTAGAACCAATAATATCGACGCACATCTATTAGCTAACCTAGGTAGAACAAGGGAGCTTAACAGTGTCTGGCTTGACAATTTCCCCTTGTGTATTATGGACTTTGTTATCACTCAAAATATCATCAAAGCTACTATAAACTTCTCTTTCTACAAAAGGATAATGTTTTTTAAAAATTAAACACTATTGAAGAAAGGAAGCAAGAAGGAAACTACTCCGATAGTAGGGTCTTGTTTGCCATTTTATCGAATGTTCCTGAATGGACATTTTCTATGCCTTCGCTCTTAGACTTCGTGAAAAGAAGAAAACCGATTTCACTGTTTTTTATTATCAGATGTCCCCAAAGGGACATGGGCGGTGCTCTAGAAACACTTAACAATAAGCGTGCTAGGGTGTAAAGGGACGCAGCCGAAGCCACATACCCTCTTTTCTGAATATAAGAGTATAACAGAGGTGCCTAATATGACCCTGCAAGCGACACAACCTAGGAAAATTGAGCTTCTGTTTCTGGGGCATGGGGGACGGTCTACTGTGATTGGAAAATGGCGTGTCTTCGGCTCTTACATGCCATATTGTTATATATTTTCAGATCACATGTAAAAGGTGCATTCAAGCGACAGCATTGCGGTGGCATTTATGTTTCTTGCTAGCTCAATAAAATGGACATAGCAATTTGAAATATTGAGAATTCTCATCACTACTGAAACTCTTCGGGGACAAACAAAGTAGCCATTAACATTTCATGTATATTGATATGAAGGGTTTGTTGCAAGGATATCGTGCGACCGAGAGATGAAAGTTGATGAATAAAATAGATGTTAGTCAACTCAGCATGAGATGCATTAGCTGGTGTGTTGGATAGAATGTGACATGCCACCGGCAGTGCTGAAACATTTCAGTGCAATACGCGTTGATGGTCAATAAATGTGAGATTCCTCTTGTCTCCATCTCTCTATTGCTATATAAATACTAAGCTAGGAGAACATAGGAGCTCATCAAAACAAACTCTTCACTTTGTCTAATCATCTTCATTCCTTCACACCCGTCCAAAGGAGAAAAAAGATGGCCTCTTCTCAAAATAGCAACACCTCGAGCCCAGGTCCAGCTCGATCTATCAGTTTGCCATCTAGATCCCACCCACTTCTCCCTGAAATTGAGGAGCAATTGTGCCGGTTGAGGTCTTCTAAATCTACTTCAACCTCACAACAATCTACCTCTTTGAGCCACCAACTAAGCGATTCAAAAAACTTGCTCGACTCTGTGGAGGAGTTGCTGGGGCTTCAGTCTAACCAAAAGTCTTTAACCAAAGATCAAGGCAAAAGATGTGCAGATGATCTCTTGGATGGATCTCTGAGGCTCTTGGATGTCTGTGGTGTTTCCAAGGATGCCTTGGCTCAGACAAGAGAGTGCATTCAAGCCCTCCAATCTTCCCTTAGAAGAAGGGGGAGTGGTGAGCTGACGATTGCCACTGAAGTTCTCGAGTACATTAGCTGCAGAAAGAAGTTGCAGAAGACAATAAAAAGGTCCGTGAAAGACCTTAGGGCTATGATAGTTGAAGGAAGCCAAAAGAAGAGTGGAAGTGATGGTGTTCTGGGTCTTTTGAGACAGTCTGAAATGGCTACGGCAGAAACTTTTGAGTCCTTGCTTTTGTTTATCGCGGGAGCTAAGTTACAGCATAAGAAGAGTGGATGGTCTGTGGTTTCGAAGTTCTTTCTCCAGACCCCTGCCAGACACGGAGAGGAAGTATCATTGGCAAACACTTTTGAGAATGTTGATGCCGCTTTATCTTTTATGTCAAGTGAAAGCAAAAAGTCTGGTATCAATTTTGTGAAGGTTGAAGATTTGAGAAGCAAGATTGTGCAACTTGAGTCTGAAATCCAGGAACTAGATGAAGTACTAGAGTGCCTGTTTAGGCGTTTAGTGAAATCAAGAGCAAATCTGCTTAACATTTTGAGTGATTAGAGCTTAAAAATTACTGTGTATATCACTGTATAGCTTTTCCTGTTTTTGGGAGGAATCTTTGATACCTCAATACAATGATTTTACACACATTATTCTTCGTTATAATACTCCTTGCAATATCCCTATATATTCATGGGTCCAATTTGATCCGATCTATGTTTTATGGAACTACTCAAAACACGTTGAGCTATGACATAACACGAATCTTGGCCTATTTGTGTATGTTCCCATAAGAGATGGTAGTTGACCAATTGGAAACTTTCATCTACCTTGAGGAAACAACCTAAGACCATGTATATCAAGAGAAATTACTAAAAGCTAGAGTTTTGCTGAAGGGAAGACAACAAGAGAAGCAAAGTGGCATTATCACGGCTTGATGAATGACAAATTGGGAGAATGATCCATATTAATTTTTGAAACATTTGTTTCTAGTTTGGATGCTTGATATATTGGAAATGTGAATACCTACATGTTGAAGAAAATAAACACCAACTTCACCAACTCAAATTAGGCACCGTCCCACCGTCCAATTTCCATTGTTGAAATTGTAGTCTAAACGTATTGTAGTATTTAGACCCTTATTTTGACTACGTAGAAGCTCTAGATGAGGAAACTCTATAAATAGGCTTGTATAATGATGAATGAAATAATCCCTTCAACAATCCAAACATACCTCTTCTATCCTGGGCAATTAAGTCCAACAATTAGTAACTTCTTCTGAATGCTAAATTGTAATCTCTTCTCTCTATATCTCTTAAAGTATAAATAAGAGATTTCTGGTATTGTCCGAGGAAGTAGGCAAAATTGGCTGAACCTCGTAAAATTCCGGTGTCCCTTTTATAGCTTTATTTAGCAGCTATAGTGGGTAATTTTGTAGTGCTTTATTGTGCTAAGAAATTACAGTCACGAAATTCTGTCTAAGGAAGTGGTTCTTAAACGGGACCATTGTGACCCTACCACGACCTGGGAATTTTCCTGTACGGAGTGATTTTCTAGTACAATAATTTACTCTCTTACCGAGTCGCTTCCGCAACATTTGGTATCAGAGCCAGCACAATCTACCACAGCTAGTGAGCTGTAAATTCTAGCCATAACCTTCAACACTCCAACAAATCTTCATCGCAACCTTCATCATCGCAAAGTTAGAATCTCGTTCCATAAAAAGCAGCCCTGCTTTCTTATTCCCCCCTCGTTGTAGCTTCAAAGATATTTACACCATCTCCCGAACTCGTTTCTACATTCTCGCTGAGTTACGAGAAGAAAGCTAAAAGGAAGTAGCTAAATGAGAAAGGAAGAATAAAACAGAGAAAGAGAAAAATAAAAGAAGAGAGTTCGGGGAGGGAGTCGGTGGTTGAGTGTTGAATTGAAGAAAAAAAAGGAAAGAAAGAGAGAGCCAAGAGAAGTGTGTGTGTTGAGAAAAGAAAAGAAGTGAGTACAGGGAGGGAGAGTAACGCAAACAAAAAAAAACGGGAGGAAGAAGAGAATACTTTGGAGTTATATATTAAAAAAAAATTGTGAGAAGTTTACAGTCGTCCTATAATTGATAGTAGTCAAGCGTGGGTCCAAGCCAACAAAACAAAGGTTTTTGGAGTCACGTGAACTTGTCTGACTTGGTGCTATATATTAAAAGAGAGTGCTATTCATCTCAATTTTTTTAATCCTTCTCCTTGCATTGGAGTCGTGTGAACACAAAAGGATAGCAAAGAAAAAAAAAGAAAGGTGGGACTTCCTTGCGTGCGTGAGTGTTTAAAAAAAAACAACAAAAAAAAGGTGAAGTAAAAGTGTTGCATTGATTGCTTTTGGTCCAAAGTCACGTAAAAAAAAGAGTTGCTATTTTAAGTGCGGGAAATTAGCAAAAGTTAAATAAAAAAGTGGGGGAGTATTTTATTAAGTCTTTTAAGTCATGGCTGATTTTCAAGTTGCCGGTGGAATTAAAAAGCTTAGCAACAATAATTATAATTCTTGGTCTACTTGCATAATGTCATATTTGCAAGGACAAGATTTATGGGAAATTGTTAATGGCACCGAAGTAAAACCACCAAGGGGAGAAGACGCACTACGGAAATGGAAGATTAAAGCAGGCACAACTATGTTCACCTTCAATCTGACTATTGAAGAAGAAATTCTCGATCACATTCGAGATGCAAAAACTCCTAAAGAAGCTTGGGACACACTTGCCAAGTTGTTCTTGAAAAAGAATGACACAAAGCTTCAACTCTTGGAGAGTGAGCTGTTGTCAATTGCGCAAAACGATATGACGGTTGTGCAGTACTTTCACAAAGTGAAGTTGTTATGCCGAGAAATGTCTGAGTTGGATCCGGAAGCCCGAAATGGTGATACTAGGATGAAGTGAATCATCATCCATGGTTTGAGACCTGAATTCAGGAGCTTTATTGCTGCTATACAAGGTTGGCAAGTGCAGCCATCGCTTGTGGAATTCGAAAACTTGCTAGCTAGTCAAGAAGCGTTGGCTAAGCAAATGGGAGGAGTCTCATTGAAGAAAGAAGAAGAGACACTTTACGCCAAGAAAGGAAAGTGGAATTCCAAGCAGCGTGATGGTGGTGGATCCAAGAGGAATTATGACAAAGGAAAGAGTCATCAAGGCGCAGGAAACAGTCGTTGGAAGAAGCGTGGCAATAACCAAAAGTTTGAAGGGAAGTGTTATAACTGTGACAAGGTAGGTCACATGGCGAAAGATTGTTGGTCAAAGAAGAAGAGGATAGAAAACAATGTTGCTACTTCAAGGAATGAAGACGAATGGGACGTTTATGCCCTCTCAGGTGTAGAAAAAGAGGAGCTTGCCCTTGAGGATGTTGATGTACTCTTTACAGTAGATGAAGAGGAGCTTGCCTTATGGGACGTTGATGCACTCTCTACAAAGACAGTGAGGAGCCTGCCCATATAGCAACAACGTGAAAGAAATGGTTTGTAGTTTTCCCATATAAAAGCTACATGTGTACTAGATTAATAGGAAGTTGATGTTGAGAGGGAGTGTTGAAGAAAATCAACACCAACTTCACCAACTTAAATTAGGCACCGTCCCACCGTCCAATTGTCATTGTTGAAATTGTAGTCTAAACGTATTGTAGTAGTTAGACCCTTATTTTGACTACGTAGAAGCTCTAGATGAGGAAACTCTATAAATAGGCTTGTATAATGATGAATGAAATAATCCCTTCAACAATCCAAACACACCTCTTCTATCCTGGGCAATTAAGTTCAACACTACATTTGAGAAATTACTAAGGGCCTGAAGTTATTTACCCTGTAACATTTGTTTCTAGTTCGAATGCTTGATATATTCCAAATACCTACATTTGAGAAATTACTAAGGGCCTGAAGTTATAAACGCTGTAACATTTGTTTCTAGTTCGAATGCTTGATATATATTTGAGAAAGTACTAAGGGCCTGAAGTTATTTACCCTTACTTGGGAAATAATATTACGGGGTGTTGAAATCAGTCAGGATATCAGTGTTACCATGAAAAACATGTCCATGAGGCATATGACTGCTCAAGTTACTAGAGGAGCCTGCAGCTTTAATTATTAATAAAACACGAGTTGTATATTTACATTAACATGACTGCTAACCGCAAATTTGTCAATCCAAGGATACGATAAATTGTTGCTGCAACTCACTCATCCACTTGTGGTGTGTGGCGGGACCCACTTGGGTTAGTTATATGAAAGTCTGTTGCAGATAACCTGATACCCTGAGCTAGCTCCTTCAGATAGCCGATGCAGTGCCTTCTTTGTAGCTTCATAAAGGTGCGTGGAAGTTTCTTAGTGGCCTATTACTCGCATTATCTCTTTGTAAATGTTAAAAAACAAGCTTAGCTTGCGTGGAGATGCCACTCGTGCGCAAGCAGATTCTGACCATAAGGAAGCCTTAAATGAGGGGTACGTATTTAATGGCCATCAACCAGTTATACCTGCAGGCAAATACTAATTTTTATGGAAGTTTCTTTCGTGGTCCCTCTGTTTTCCAGACATACAGATGACTGACATTAGCTATCTGGTGCACGCGTGTAAGTGAACTACAATAAATATTGCCAACCTTTGGTTACTGTGGACGTGTCTGGTGTAGAACTGCAAGCTCATTTTTGTGGGTTTTCTTCTCAGTTTAACTTCAATCGTGGCACTACGGCCCAGTGCTTATAATGCTGAAATTATTTTGCAGCTGCGATCGCAAGAAAGGAGATCAATTCTTGCAACAACAGTACGTAGGATTGCAGGTTCTGCTCTTGTTGCTTTCTTATTATATACGTACTTGAGTTCTTGTAAGTTTTAACTAGGGCAGTCAATCATGATATGAACCCAAAATTTAATCCGTAACCGACACATTAAAACGTGGATTTAGATTGTAATTTTCAACCTGAAACTATTTTTGAGCCGGGATTTGGTTGAGTCTTTTGAAACCCAGATCGGTTTTGGGTTGATCTACCAATTTGATTTCAACCCGCAACCTGAAAAAATATTTTTTAAAAAATAAATTATTTAATTTTACTCTACTACCCGACCAACTATTTGTCAAAACTCTAACCAAACCCTCTTCTTTTTTCTCTCTCTTTTTTGCTTTCCCTCTTCTTTGTCTCCTGCTCTACTCCTCTCAACTTTCCCTTCTCCTTCAATCATCGCCGTCTCTGAGCCTTCTCCTTCCCCGTGACTTCTCACCGCCCGCCTTCACCTTCACCTTCTCCTTCACCGTAATACAATAGTATGTTAATGGTTTATGCAGTCCTCGTGATTTTATATTGAATTTGTAATGATATTACAAAATTTTTAATTTCAGGCTATAGCCTGGGTTGATTTCAGGTTTGGGTTAATGTGTCAGTTTCCGGTTTGTGTCAAACAGGTTGGGTTCGAGATATGTGACCTGGGTCGATTTTGAGTTGACAAATTTTAACCCACTCCAGGTTTGAATCGGATTTGGGTTGAGAAGAAACTCGAGCAGGTCGGGTTCGGGTTGAGGTTAACAAATTTTAACCCACTCCAAGTTTTAACTTGTGTTTTGGAGTGTTGAAGGGATTGCAATATTCATATGTAGAAGAAGTCAACCCAAAATTTTGCCAATGCTTATTAAGCCTGATGTAAATTCATAAATGATCATAGTAAACCTAGCTCTTGGTAGTTCCCTGATATGAAGTACTGTTGAAAAACCTGGCAGAGATTGAAGTAGACTCGACATGAAATTTTAGAAGCCAAGGAGATCTTCAAAACTGATCGTGCGATTCATTTCAGTGATCATAACCTTTCAAATAATGTCTCTCCTTACTACCCACCATGTCAATTTAGTTTCTTATATCACTTGTCAAGGAAGCACAAGGCTTGATTAAAAGAGATATTGTTAATGTCAAATCTTTTGATTGTCAAACTCAGAACCGGAGTCAATGACTCAATTGGAAGAGTCTTGAACCGACTTAGAGAGGAGTGGTTAAGGATACTTAACCGATTCTATTCGGTTAAAATTATCATCTACATGAGATTATTATCTCATTATCTCTAGAACAAAAATATATTCTCTTAAGTTGTATGAATACGAAATAATAGGACTTGGTAAATTTGCGAGTTTTAGGATTGATAAAACTAGAATCAAACTTTGAAAGTTTGTGTACTCATTATCTCTAGAACAAAAATATAATTTGAAAATGTATGGTACAAATTATGGTAATTAATTGTTATTAGTTATCATGCTAAATTGGTAGAAAAATGGGTATAAATTATGTTAAAAATTATGAATTGTACCAATTTTTCTACCAATTAAGCACTATAACTTGTACCAATTAACTACCATAATTTGTATCATACATTTTCAATTTTTTTTATCAATTTAAATTATTATATTATTTCATAAAGTCATCTGCAAAATAGAATATAAATTTTAAAAATAATTTTTCAAATATTAAAGAAAAAAGTAAAATAATTTTTTTGAATAAATAATTTAAATTGCTAGAAAAAAATAATTTAAAAATATATGGTAAAAATTTGATAATTAATTGGTATAAATTATGGTAATTACTTGGTATAAATTATGGTACTATATTGGTTTAAATTTGTAGAAAAATTAGTATAAATTATGTGTTTAAATCTCTATATTCTTTTTTTTATGGTACTAAATAATTTAAAAAAGAAATCTAAGAAGTATTTACTTTTTCAATGTTTTATGATATTTTAATATATATTTTTATTTTTTATAATATTTATTTTTTTATAGTTATCTATTTTTTTTTATAGTATTTTGAATATTTTTTGTGAATTTTAGTGAAGTTTTTTAAGAATTACGGGCATATTGTAAACTTTAAAAGTACTTTGTTAACTACTAGGGGTAATTTTGTCTTTTTATTTCTGATCAATTACATAGTGACATTTCATGAACTTTTATAAAAATAGGGTGCGGATACTATAAAGGCCAAATAAATGCCTTTATATAAAGGCCAAATAAATACCTTTACATAAAGACTTAAATATTGATCATTGGATCTACTTTAATTTATTTGACTGGTTGTGATTAAAACAGTCCATAACCCAGATCATATTGTTCGGGGACTACATAACCCAGAGGTCACACGGTACAGGTGGATGGGGTGCTTCGCTTTCGGATAATTTGATGCGTAAGGTAAAAAATAATTTCCATCTCTCCTTCTTCGACCTTGATCACTCTTTGGGGTTTTGTCTTCATCTACTTTCGATCTTTCCGTTAAAGATGAACGCAACATCTTATTCACAGGTTAACTATCTGTGTTTAACAGGTTAACCATTTAAATTTGATGGGTTAATTTTTTACCAACGATAGATTAATTATTTACTAGTGACAAGTTAATTATTTTCAAATAACAGATTAACCATTTACCAACGACAGGTTAATCATTTACTAACGACAGATTAACCATTTATCAGTAACAGGTTAACCATTTATCAGTGACAGGTTAACGGTATTCAAACGACACGTTAACAATTTACCAGCAACATGTTAGTGTGGTTTTCAAGTTACATGTTAACCATTTCAAGCGACGAATTTGATAAAATTAGAATTATTTTATTGAATTACTTAATTATCAACCCTTGCTTAGATTAGACTATTAACATTTATAATCCGTTGAAGGATCTTTAGTGGAGCTTATCCGTTTAAAAATATTTGAGTAATGATCTGGTAACTTATTTCAGTTATGAAGTTTTTATATTGGAATGCTAGGGGTGCTTTAAAACCGAGCTTTCATAGAGCTGTTAGGGAATTGAGAAGAACTCATAATCCTGGGGTGCTTGTTATCCTTGAACTACGTGACAGTGGTCCTACCGTTGAGATGATCTATAAAAATCTGAATTTTGATTGTTGGTTTAGGGAAGAAGCTCGAGGTTTTAGCGGTGGTGTTTGGATTCTTTGGAATAATCTTGTAACTGTTAATATCTTTAATTCTGAATCCCAGTTTGTTCATGGTGAGATTTGTACTGAGGGCAAAAATTGTTTATTTACCGCGGTTTATAGGAGTCCTAATCAGGCCATCAGAAATATTTTGTGGGATAGGCTTAACTGTATTCAGCCAAATAATGAAGCTGCTTGGCTCATTGGTGGGGACTTCAATGCCACCTTGTTCTCTGAGGATAGGAATATGTCTTCTAGGAGTAACTTCGGTATTGATAACAGATTCTTAGATTGGTTCAATGAGAAAGGCTTGGTGGAGATTGAGTCGGGGGGGGGGGGGGGGGGGGGCCATTTCACTTGGACTAATGGGCTTCATCACGTAAAACTTGATAGGATTATTGCTTCTTCTAATTGGCGTACTTTGTTTCCTGATGCTTTTGTTGATATCATCCCTAGGTTCTCTTCTGACCACTGTCCTATTTGCTTATGGCTTAACCCCCCCAGAAGGTCAAATGATGGGGAGAAGGTGTTTAGATTTCAGGCTGCCTGGTTTTCCCATAGAGAGTTTAGATGTTTTGTATCTGATAAGTGGATGAGAAATTCTGCTTTTGAAGGGTCCTTATCTAACCTTAGTTCGGCTCTTCAAAACTGGAATAGAGAGGTGTTTGGCCACATCGATAAGGGTAGGGGTTATCACCTGATTGGTCTCGAGAGAAAATTAAGTGGGGAATTAGAGCTTTGGCTTGAAAGAGAAGAGATTCTTTGGAAACAAAAGCCTAAGGACCAGTGGATAAAATTGGGGGACAAGAACACAAATTATTACCATACCAAAACAATTATCATAAGGCGTAGAAATAGAATCTCTAGAATTTAGAATAAGGAGGGAGAATGGATTTCTGATGAGAGCAATGTTTTCAGACTCGCAGAGGAGCATTTTTCTAAAAATTTTATGCAAAAACCGGTCAGGCTGGACTGCCTTGAAGGGCATGCTTTCCCTGATATTGATGAAAATAATTTGTCTGCTTTGTAGTCCGATATTTCTAATAAGGAAATTTTGGAAGCCCTAAGGAGCATGAAAGGTTTTAAGGCCCCTGGTATTGACGGTTTTCCTGTTGCTTTTTTCAAACAATTTTGGCATTTGATTTATCCTGCCTTACAAGATTTTATATCAAAAGCTTTTGAAAACTGTTCTTTCAATTCTGTTATTAATAAAACTATTCTGACCCTTATCCCAAAGGTTGACTGTCCCATTAACTTTAGTCAATTCAGACCGATCTCTCTATGTCGGGTCCAGTATAAAATTCTTTCTAAAGTCATTGTAAACCGTCTAAAACCTTTACTCCCTATGTGGGTTTCCCCTTTCCAATCCAGTTTTGTTCCAGGTCGTAGCATTTTTGATAATATTGTTTTGGTTCAGGAAGCCATTCACTTTATGAGGCACACAAAATCTAGGGATGGATTTATGGTAATGAAATTGGACCTGGCTAAAGCTTATGATCAGTTGGATTGGGGTTTTATAAATGACACTCTGATATGCTTAAGTATCCCTGATTCCCTGAGGCAGTTAATTATGCATTGTATATCCACAGTCTCTTATCAAGTTAACATTAATGGGAGGTTGTCCAACTGTTTTAAAGCTGGGAGAGGGGTGCGACAAGGGGATCCTCTATCTCCCTATATTTTTGTACTTTGTCTGGAAAGGTTAACTCACATTATACAAGCTGTTATAGATAGAAAGGAATGGAAACCGTACATTTTGGTAAAAGAGGCACTGAAATTTCTCATTGCTTCTTTGCTGATGATATGTTACTATTTGGTGTGGCGACCCCTAGACAAGTGAGAGTTATGCGCAGCTGTATTGATGACTTTTGTAAGGCCTCGGGTCAGGTTTTGAGTTTTGAAAAGTCATCTATTTTCTTGTCTAGTAATATGAGTAGCAAAAAGGCTAGGATAGTTAGTCTTGAAGTAGGTATCCCCTTTAAAGAAGAGTTTGGTAGGTACCTTGGAGTTTATATGAAACAGGGTAAATCCAATGGCCGCACTCATAACATGATCATTGAAAAGGTTCTTAAAAGGTTGGCTGGTTGGAAAGCAGCCTCGTTATCTATGGCCGGTAGGGTATGCTTGGTTAAGAATACTATTGCATCTATCCCTGTTCATGTTATGCAATATCAGGTTCTCCCAAATAAAACTTGTGATTCTATTGATAAGTTATGTAGGGACTTTGTTTGGGGCCATAGTACGGGAGGTAGGAAAATTCATTTAATTCCTTGGAATAAGATTTGCAAGAGTCGAGAGGCTGGTGGGTTAGGCCTCAGAAACTCTAGGCTGATGAACAAAGCTTGCTTTGGCAAGCTTGTTTGGAAGTTAATCTCTAATAACAGAAGTGTTCAACATGATATTATTGTTAAGAGATACAAGAACTTTGAGACTAACAGAGGCTCGGCAACTTGGAAAAGTGTTCAAAAGATTGCTCCTTTTGTGTAGAAGGGTACTAGATGGATCCTTAGCAATGGCAAATGCCTTAATTTCTGGACTGACAGTTGGGTTTTAGAGACACCCCTGATATCTGTAGCAAATAGTTATATTCCTGATAGTTTAATCAAGGAAACGGTGGACAAATTTTGGGATAGATCTGAGGGTTGGAAGTGGAATAAATTTATGCATCTGATCCCTGGTAATCTGACGGATCATTTTGAGAAATTGAGAGTTTTTCCTGATGCTGAAAGTGACTTCATTTGGTGGAAATACACCACATCTAGTGACTACTCTGTTAAATCAGCATATAAGTTATTTGATAATAGTTTGGTATCTAACAATGCAGCTCAAAATTCTGTGCAGGATTTCAAGGCCCTTTGGAAAGCAAAGGTGCAGGAGCGTATTAAACTCCATATGTGGAGAGTAATAAACAACGGTTTGATGACTAATTTAAGCCGGTGGAGAAGGGGTTTCTCTGAAAGCTATACTTGTAATTTCCGTGGACAGGAGGAATCCTTGATCCACGTACTTAGAGATTGTGTAGTTGCAAGAAAAATTTGGAAAAGAATTGTGATAGCAGCTGATCAACATCGGTTTTTTAACTCATGTGTTCACGAATGGATACACTTGAATCTAATTCAGCACTTCACACTAAACATTAATTATAATCGTGTAGTTGTGTTCTTAGTTGTATGCTTTCACCTCTGGAAGTGGAGAAACATGAGAATCTTTACTGATAATAATATTACTTTGTTACCGTTTCAGGTAATCATTAAAGCACTTATCTACAATCGAAGAGCATGGAAAGACTCTGAACTACTACATTGCGAAGGAGAGCTGATACACAACCAAGGGTCTGGCAGCATTGAGGGGATCTCAGCATCACAATCATCTTCACCGATAGACTACAACTGTTTCTACATTGATGGGGCTGTCAACCCCACATCTAGCAAAGCGGGAATTGGAGGGGTATGAAGAGACTTAGAGGGACACTGGTTGGTTGGCTTTGCGGCGGCCTTGGGATGCACCGAGGTGATTACTGCAGAAGCAAAGGCCCTTTTGTTTGCCCTTGAGATTTCGAAGAGTCGAAACCTGAGAAATGTTTGTTTTCTTTCGGATTCCCTCTTGGTGGTTTCACTAGTTCAAGAGTGCCCAAAATGCCACCCTCTAAGGCCTTCGATCCTTAAATGTAGAGAGTTGATTGATGGGGGGGGGGGGGGTGAATTTCAAGATTAGGCATACTCCCCAAAATGTTTTAGCAGATGCCATGGCAAAATTCGGTCTCCACAGAAACATCAGGCATGCCATTTTTGATAACCCTCCTGGGTGGGCTGTACCCATCTGTGGGAATGCTGCTATGTAACTGTAAATCTTTAATAAAATGAGGGCTCCCCTCCGTGATTCAACAAAAAAAACCTTTATATAAAGACTTAAATAGATCATTGGATCTACTTTAATTTATTTGACTGGTTGTGATTAAAACAGACCATAACCAAATCATATTGTTCGGGGACTACATAACCCAACGGTCACACAGTACAGGTGGATGGGGTGCTTCGCTTTCGGATAATTTGATGCGTAAGGTAAAAATTCTTTCCATCTCTCCTTCTTCGACCTTGATCACTCTTTGGGGTTTTGTCTTCATCTACTTTCGAACTTTCCGTTAAAGATGAATGCAACATCTTATTCACAGATTAACCATTTATCAGTAACAGGTTAACCATTTATCAGTGACATGTTAACGGTATTCAAATGACACGTTAACAATTTACCAGCAACAAGTTAGTAGTTTTCAAGTTACATGTTAACCATTTTCAAGGGACGAATTTGATAAAATTAGAATTATTTTATTGAATTACTTAATTATCAACCCTTGCTTAGATTAGACTATTAACATTTATAATACGCTGAAGGATCTTTCCTGGAGCTTATCCGTTTAAAACTTCTTGATACAAGAGGCAGGAACTGTGTAAAGGTAACTCTCTCTTCCGCCGCTGGTGTTTTTAAGCATTGTTTATGGCAAAGTTTCACTACTTGACTTGAGGTAGCCTTAAATTTTCTTTTGTAGAACAGGAATACCTGTACGTACTACGTTTCGGCAGATAAATAGAAGCTCTTAGATTGCTCCATCAGTCAGAACTCTCGATACATCATATATCTCGCCTTCTTTGTAGCTTCATAGAGCTATATATGAGGAATTAATAAAGGTTGTCTTTTCTGTAAAATAACTTGGTTGCCTGCTGGATGGAGACGCGGCCACTCGTGCGCAGGTCTCTCCGCTTGTTTACTTTGAACTGAGAAGTTTTATTTATGGCCGTCCAGAACCAGTGCTACCTCTATTTGCATGACTCACATGCGGATGGTACCGGCGCTGATGAAACCTTCAATATTAACATTCTCTTATTATTCTCATATTTCTATTAGAATCACATCTAATTTTTTTTTAATAATACAGATAACCCATATATTAGTTTTTTATTTATTTTTATTTTTTATCTATGTAAAGCATTGTGATTGGAATAATATTGCTGTGGGATCCATATTTGGATTCTTAAAAAATCTTGTGAAACAACCCTCTCTTATTGGTTCTTAATCTCCCTCATTCATCTTATTTATATCTTATATATTTTTACTTTATTTTTTTAAATAAGAACCCATAGAATCACTTATAATCATACTCTAATACTGCCAACCTTTAATTATTGTATTTCATTACAGTGTGATCTCGTTCATAACTTCATGCCCATCGTTTAGTTAGTATATTTTATTAGAAAAATAAAAAACTTTAGTGATATAAAAATAATAATAATTAAAATATTATGAAGAATAAGGATGCAAATTTTTAAAACAACTTATATTTAAATACAATTCAAATAATAAAATGAAATATATGTTAAATATTAAGAAGTAAAACACTATTTATATTTCAAAATGACTTATATTTATCTTGAATGAAAATTTAATCTACAAGATTTATAATTGAAAACTCTCATTTGCGAGATAGTGCTGAAGCACCAACATTGCTGGAGGAAGATGAATAGATGAAGCAGTGAATTTGTCACGAGCCAGGGAGGGATTAATTAAACATCTTTATATGAAGCAGTGAATTTGCCGTGTTGACTGATTACAAGAAAAAACATGGAAACATGAGTAGTTTCGCTTGCTAGGGGGTGAAACCATATGTGTCTTGCCAATTAAACTAAACATGAATGAATTTCCAACAATTGTAGATCAAAGCGTTTTGTTATAGTAAGGGTCTACTATAATAAACGTAAAATTGTTCACCTACCAAATAAAAATTATACATTTAACATACAACTAAAACTATCAATTAAAAAAAACATACAACGAAAACTATATTTTTAATACAAAACAAATTATAATACAATTTTCTATTTATAAATGTATAATGTTTTCCAAAGCTACAGGTAATGTAGCAATCTATGTAGCCAATAATTTACAAATGCATAAAGCCAAATTCAAAACTGTTGCAAAACAAATAATTATATTTTCCTCTACTCAAACAGAAACATTTAAAAAAATGCAAATGTGGACACTCGTGTGGAAGTTAAATCTTGGATCTCGCTATGGAAGTTAGGCCTGATATCATACATACAGTGGTGGTTGGTTGGATAACAGATCTACATGACATTGCATTAGCTGGTATGTTTGGGTCGAAAACGACACGCCACCACCAATCTTTGAAATTCTAGTTAAGACTAAATGTGGGATTCCTCTTGTGTTTTTTTTTTTCTCTAATTCGATATGCAATGTAAACTAAATTAAACTGACCCGCAGTCCGCAGAACCAGTTACAGGGCTCATCATTGAGGCATAATGAGTTTCTTTTTTAACTCACCTTCTCGATCCCCTTAATTGCCGAACTTAAAAATAAAAATGGCTTCAGATGACGACAAAACTACAACTTGGCATTCCCGATCAATCATCTTGCCATCTAGATCCCACCCCTTGCAACAGTTCAAGTGACCTCATCTCAAGGAATATGTCTTGATCGATGCTCTATCAGCTTGGTTGAACGTGAGGATGAGAAGGCGTGCAGGAAAAGTGTGGGAATCAACGGTGTGGAACATTTGGAGATGTAGAGATGCAATAATCTTTGAAGAAGGAGTTTATGTAACAGACAATGTGGCATATATGTCCTCTTCATTATACACCGAGGGGAGATATTAGCCGTTTGGTATTTTTTTCATCAGGCAAGAACATAGATGAATATTATCCGATATGATGCGCCCCTTGATGAAAGCCCCCTTATTTTCATTCACAAAGGAAGGGAGATCGCAGGTCTATCCGTCAAGATTTGGCTGATGATTTTATATAATGCGTTACAATATGAGATGGGCCCATAGTCCCCTGGATGGGAAGCGACGTCAGATTTAGGGATAAGGGTGATGATCGGGTGGAGTTGACCTCTTTAAGAAGTCTGTCACTATGAAAGAAAATTTTGATAGCCCAACAAACATCCTCACCAATAATGTCCCAGATAGACTTGAAGAATTTGGCAGTGTAATGATCAAGGCCCGGGGATTTATCATCATCGATGGAGAGGAGGGCCAATTTTATCTCATTGTTATCAACAGGCGAGCCCACCTGGAGTGTAATACCCTTGAGGTTTACCTCCCACATCGATTGGAGGGGAGAACAAACCACTCCTTATATGGGTGGGGATACCTCTTCTTGTTGTGTGGCCTTTTGGGGCTAGGAAACTCCAGGAACAAAACCGTGTGGTATGCGTGCCAAAGCAGACAATATCACAACAGTAGGATACTGGGTTGTTACAGTTGGTATCAGAGCCATGAAAAATTACTAACTTAGAAAAATTAATAGTGAATATTTTAAACCTTGAGTTCACTATACCACTTATAGTAATAGGTGAAAGGTGGTTTAGCTTTTGGATCATTGATAAGGAGACCTGATCAACCTCATTATCATGAAGTCCACGAGTTAAGCTCGATTTCATCTTGTAGGACTAACCATATGTTATATAATGAAACGTCTTCAAGAGAATGCAATCATACATTTAAGAACACGAGTAATCGAGTGTATTCATGTAAAAAAAGGGACGTGGAGCTTAAATAAGTTATTTCTACATTAAACGTTAATGTTATAACCTATATATAGGGCTATTTAAGAGTAAATAACTATGTGTTGCTATAATGACTGTAAAATTATATGGGAGACTATGGGTGCGGTAAATGGAACTGCCCTAACGTTATGTGGGAGTATTGGAAAGCTAACCTCGAGTCTCGTTGAGAGAATTAAATGTATTGCCATAATGGCAAAGAGAGTGTATAGTAAAAACACATGGTATAAATTTATTATGAAAGTCCTCGAGACTACGATATCATGAAAACTATAGAATGACCACCGAGTTGGTGAGCCAAATGGTGTGATATCTCAAGAGCGATGTATATATGTTGCTCTAAGTTATGCATTTGAGTTACCTATTGTTTGTATATGAAGCTCAAAATGATTATTATTAACAAATTGTCCTTATGGTATTGAATGTATTGATCTTCAAAACCGATATAAGTAAACATGAAGACGTGATGGAAAAAATGTGAGTATAGGAGGTTTGATTATGAACCTCACTTTTAAAATTATATTCGTTGCCATAAAGGCATATGATAATGTTTATTAAATGACACATATGTGAAACAAATGTGGAAGTTCTTTAAATATTACTATGGAACTGGTAGTATGATCACTAAGTCAGTGAGTCATATTACACTATATATATTGAGACATATGAACGTATTATTCATAACTAGGTTATTGAAATATTTGGTTGCATATGTATAGGTATGTAGTTATTATTATTAAGGAAGGTTATAAATTAAATTGTAATTCTAGAACGTTGAGTAAAGCCTCGAAACTTCGAGAAGTGTAAACTTAGGTTACATTTGTACCTTGAGTACAAGGATACTTAAATTAACTATTATTAGTAATAAATCTTAAAGTCAAATTCTGTTTGTTTATAACTTCCTTTGAGGAACATTAATGTGGTATTAGGCCTTGGGATAGCCTACTTATTATGTTTGTAACATGTAATGGAGGACCAAATATATGAGCTAACCTGACGATTAGAAAGGTTTGAGGCGAGTTAATGGATTGAAGGTGGGCCATTACCCACAAGTTTAAGGATCAAAATTAAATGTTTTGATAGATTATGTTTAGAGCTAGTTTCCTGGACTTTAGGAGAAATTGGAAGTGTTTGGGAATGACATTAGATCTTGGAAAAGAAATGAGATTTGAGGTCAATCTTTAAGATTAATGGAAAGATTTTGATATTTGGGTTGTAGAATTAAAGTGGAAGTAAAAGTTGCGGAAATATGACATCCATATTGTTAGCAATTGAATTGATGGATTAAGCATATGCATTGAAGATACTACTTATTGAGAATGTCTTGGTATATGACTGGATGGATGGTATTATAGATGGATAGTACTATACAGGTACTCTGGAATGGTTATTGGAAATTTTGTAAACGTATATTTGATACTCTATGAATGTGTTGAATTTGGTGAAAGGTTGAAATTGGTCTTGGCTAGGCCAAGGGATAACTGGACACAAAATGGGGTGGAAAGGTAATTCGACTTTGGCACTGGCCATGTCAAAGTTGGGTGATCCTTGAAGCTTCCTGAGGCTTGGTATTCATAAAAGGTGTAATTCATTACAAATTATGTAAACACTTTGAGAAATTAGGCTAAACAAGAGAGAATTTAAATGGAGTACTACAATATGAGAGTTGAGTGGTAGTATGTTCTTCATAAGTTATGATTTTTTAAGTTAATCTTTCACCTAGAATACAATCTAATGCATCCTTACAACTATGTCTAATCAATTATATACAACTTATTGTATTATAATATAAGAGTATGTCACTTTAGCCGAAAACATTTAACAATGTCTAATATTAATCCATTAATAAAACTTATTAGCTTAACCCATGCTTAAGATACATAACATGCAACTAGATGTTGTTCTATGCGGGAACTAACTATATAAACATAAGTGGTATAAGGATAGCAATGGGTGTTGTGAGTAAGATATGAGGTCAAAAGGGACCAAAATTATTAGTTCATTTGGTGAACGTGAACCTGAGGGTTGAGAATTCAGAGATGGATGAGGATGAGACTTAGGGAAGAAAGGTTGATTAGTCAGGGATAAGAGTATATTCACCATATAAGGTCTTCTCGAGAGCATTATGATTGCTGTAAAAGGGAAATAGTATGTTATAAGATTATCTATAAGATCTTTAATGTTCATTTGGACTAGGTGGTGATGATTTTTATTGGTTATGATTTGTCATAGTGAATTGAGTAGTTGCAAGCTTGACTAAGGAGTAGGTTCTTTCATATTGCAAGAGATATTGAAGGTTAGGGAAAGAAGTAAAAGAAGGTTTGAGGAAGAAAAGAGAATTGCTAAGAGACTTGAGAGAATTATGGTACTTATAAGAAGGTAGAGGGTGGAATATAAGCATTCGTAGAATCTTCAACACTTATAAGAATTAGTTCTAATAATTAGCAATAAGTTTGATCAGATGTGTTATAATGACAAGGAAGAGTATGAAGAATACTCAAGCAAAGCTTCAAGCATAACTACTTATAGGAGAAGTTAAGGATTAGGTGTAAGGGTCAATAAAGAAGGAAGTTAAAGAAAGTCTTGAGAATAGTGACTAAAATTGTGCTTACACAAGTTAGGAATGGAATCATTTCAGATTTTGGATATATAGTATTTAACTTAAATGTTGTTTTGATGGGGTGATGATAAAGAAATAGAAAGTAACTCACTGATTTTGAAGGCAGGTTTCAGGAATCAATTTCCATGTGAATTAAGGAATGGTAATGATTTTAGTAGATACATTCAGCTGGGAAGGAATATGCATATTGATAAGGGATGATCCGGAATTGGGTTGAGATTGTACATATTTATTGGAAGTGATTGTGTGGATTTGAGTATACGGAATTGGATGTGGATTTGGAATATTGTTTTGACTGATGTGGGCTGAAAGGAGAAGGACTTTTAGTTCCATTAGTATTTTACACCATGAAGGTGACAAGTGAAATAACACAATAGGATGTTACCTTACCAAGAAATAGAACTTGATCATTAAGAGAACGATATGTTTAATAGAGCTTTTGGTAATACTAGAAGTGTTGAGAACGTGAGGGGAGTATTCAAAATAAGTGTGATAAAACACTGTGAGAAACTCTCATAGTTAGTGGGGTATAAACCAAACATCAGAGGATTATAAATCAAGTTTGATGTCAGTTTGATTTTACTTTGTCTTTTTTTCTTTGTATGATAAGATACTAACCAACTACAGAGTGATTTGAAAATCTCTTAAAAATCAAAAGAACTGACGCGTATATTAAATCATCACCTTGATAGTATTTGGTTATGTGAATCACCCTACCCTTGTTGAAATCTTGAGAATTTTAGCATGTGGATGGTTGATGAGGATACTAGTGATCGAAATGATCCTAGTTTGATAATGAATGAAACAAGACCATGATGGTTTTATTGATGCAGCAAGCCTAATAATATGGTTACATGGCCACTGGATATACAATGATGATCTATATATTAAAGGGTGTGGAAGATTTCAAACCCATAGGGTATGTGGGCGTACCCATTTTAAGGGGGGTAGAGCGATTTTGTGTTTTAGCCTACATACATTGTATGTATGTATCTTGGTGCTTGAGGTTTGGTTGTGTAATGTAATTTTGTGGTTTGAGGTATGTTGTATTGCGGTATTTTTGTATCATTTGGGATTGCATGAGAATGACTTTAGTGATACATTGTGTGCTTGGATGTTGTAGGGACATGGAGAATGTGTGTGATATGAGTGGAATGATTTGTGTTTATGTTGAGATTATTCACAATGTTATATTTCATGACTTCTTTCATATTACCTAGAGCTGTGTATTGAACGTAAGATAGATATGAAACCTAGATGAACTTGATTCCCTAGGATGATTTGGTTTGGAGGTGTGAATCTAGTGGAACTTGCTTCCATAGGATGGTTGATTTGAAGAAAGATGACTTCTGGACGAAGTTCATTTTAAGGGGGGTAGACTGAAATATTCCTAAGAATTAAAATGGGTAATCAATTCCTAATTACATATATATAAGTATTATTTATAAATTTAGGGATGAATTTATATACATTTATACGATTTAAGAAAATATAAAACCTTAATCATATTTATATAAATAAGTTTATGGTGTGGAAATGATTTTAGAGGAAAGGAGGAACAAAATAAATAAATAATTAAATAAGGATCTAATTGAGTTAATTATGCTATAAATATACCTTAAGCTTTAAGGGTATATTTAAAGATGGTAAATTAAATAATAAGTAATGTATAACATGTAATATAAATTATTACATGAAACAATGGAATGAAATTAATATGTTAAGGTGTGGAAGATTAGTTAAATTACTAACTTAATTTTAATGACATATGGGTATTTATAGGGGTCTAAAAGGCTGGAAGACGGTTTTAGGAAATATTACCTTATTAGTTCGAAGTCAAGTAAATATTAGAGTCCAATTTGACAAAATATGAATCCAACAAGAGATCCAAATTAGATGGCATGTAGAATCCAACCCTTCTTCCATTTAAATCATCTCTTAATATTTCCTTTTATATTCTGAAACCATAACTGACGATGGAACATATATGAGGCGCCTTGATAAGCCTCAGACTTATCATATTATAGTAGTTACAATTATAAGATTATTGACAGAAATAAGTTTAAATAGTTAGTATTTATGTTATATTATATAAAGTTTATTATTTGTTCAGACTCATGTTTTATATGTTTTTCGTGCAAGGAACTAATTTCTAATCAAAAGACCAAGTGATGCCGGATATGATGCCGAGTGACCTCTGCACCACACGAGTATGAAGCAGAAAAGAAGTTATTGCGGGCATAGTGTCGGGTACTCCCTATCCGGCACAAGTGAGAAGTCGTCACTGTTCGTCAAACGATAGCAATTATTTAGCGTTGACGATTCAACTGATCCCGGGTACGGTTCCGGACATATCCCTGTCCGGCACATGCAACTTTTCGCTCAGATTTGGCGGTTTCGACCGTTAAAGATTAGCACGTGTTTCATGTGGTGCCGGATGACATTGACCCGGCATTCCACCCAGCACAAGGAGAAATTGGTGGTTATAAATAGGCCGACATTCTCCACATTTTGACACACTTCAACATCACATATACACTCCATTCACACTTTAATTCCGCATCATCCCACTGTTGGTGTCCAAGGAAGTTTTGCTCCACCATCTTCGAAGAAGAGAAGAAGATCTCTATCGGTTAAGGCTATGATCAATTTTCTTCTCCTTATTGTATCTCTTCTTTTGTTGTGTAAATGGTGAAGTAGAAATCCTTGCTTGTTCTTGGTTAGGGATGATTCCTTCTTTGTAGACAATATGATTACTTCAATATAATTCAAGCATTCATTAAGATTTGGTTCTCCTTGCAAGTGAATGATGTGGCCACTTTGTTCTCTTTTTGCAAATTCTACTTGAGGAAGAAAAGCCCAAGAGTATAATTGGTTAGGAAGTCTTAATGGTCTTTTTGCTTTCATCTATGACTTAGGATTTAACATCTAAGATTATGAATTAACCCATCTTTCCCCACTATCTTGTTCGTTTCGTGGCATGATATATGCTCAATTCAATAATAGGTAGTGAGTTTCTTGTTATCAGACCCGAAACAGGAAAGTGGCATTTACAATTTGAACGTGCCGGGTGCACTGCCGGGTGTCTGGTGTCCGGCACATTCAAAGTCTTTGAATGTGTCGTGCATCTGGTGTCCAGCAGGACATCCGGCGCATTCATTTGTTTGGTTAAGTTCGAGTTTTGAAGTTTCATTGCGTGATCATATTGGTACTTGGTTGATAGTGGTCCCGAATCTAGGACAAATCATTGTAAATACCATTTAGTTAGGATTTTAGTTAGTTATTTTGAGTTAAAATTGTTATTTACATTTCTCCCCTTGTTTAGATCAGGTAATTACTGAGGATTAGGACTGATTTTCTATTAAGTCCCTTGGGTTCGATACTCTTGATCGTAATTTACTTACACTATATTCCGACTGGGATTTTTGCTACCCGTATAGAGTTGTAGGATTCTTTTTATTATTTTATTCATTTTTGTATATAGTTTTTCCCTACAAATTACTTGTTAGCAAAATGGCGTCGTTCCATATTATTTTATTCATTCGTTCATTTTTTCTAGAATTTTTTGAATGTGCCGTGCGTGATGCCGGGTACAACACACCCGACACCTTCGGAGGAAGTCCGACGCCGGACAAGATACACCCGGCACGCTATCCGGCACATTATTTCCCATTTTTAATTTTTTTGCAAAGTATTAAAGTCGTATGTAATTTGACTTTATTTTTACACCATTCGTTTTATTTTTCCCTTCTCTTATTTCTTATTCTTTGATTCAATTATTGTCTTTCAAGTTGAATATGCCGTGCACAATGCCGGGTACGATACATCCGGCACATTCGGAGGAAGTCTGACGTCGGATAATATCAGTCCGGCATTTCACCCGGCACGTGCAATTTCATTCTTTTCTTTTAATTTTTCGTAAAATTATTTACATAACTTTCTTATTCTTTATTTGTTAAAAATACTATAACGTTTTGTTTGCTCCTCCTGAAGTTATACGTGGTGAATGCTTCTGCGATCTAATAGTCTTCCTGAAGATTTATCCAACTTTGACCCCGAGATCGAGAGGACCTTGCTTCGTTCCTTGAGGCAGCGCAAGAGCCAACAGAACGCACTCCCTACACAAGTTTCAAATACAACAGGCGAAATGGAAACCCCCACCGTCTGTAATATCAACAGGCCTTCCAGTCAAGGCCAGAAACCCGCTATCAACCTCCTTCTCATCCCACAAAATGAGTATGAAGAGTGGCAAAAACTAAAGCCATACCATCAGATTCGCTGTGTGAAGGAATTGGGCATGTTCGATGGCACGAGCCAGACGAGGCCTTGCTCCACATAACAAAATTTCTGCAACACACAAATAGCCTAACTCCTTCAGACGCTGGCTTACAATATGCCAGACTCTCTCTCTTCCCCCATAGCCTCACGGGCATAGCCAGCAAATGGTACCATAGTCTGACCCCAAGTACCATTTCCACTTGGGAGGACATGGCAACCAAATTTTATGATAAATTCCTACCCCCAAGTCGCACCCTGGAGATGATCGCCGAGATTTACAATTTCAAACAACCAGGCTCGGAGAACATCTATGAGACTTGGGACAGATTCAAAGGGTTGCTCCGGACCTGTCCTCATCACGGCCTCACCAAGGAACAACTTTCCCAGTTGTTCTACAAAGGATTAGCAAACCAATGCAAAACCATGATACTATCCTCCCTTGGTGCTGATATCCTAAAGAAGCCTGGAGAGCAATTCTTGAGTGGGATTGAATCTCTTTGCGAAGAAATCAGAGATTGGGCCACCGGTGGATCCAAGGGCGGTACCCCAGGCTTGTATCATGTAGGTGAGAGTGATAGCAAATTTGATACATTAATGAAGAGTCATGAGCAATTGTTGGAGAACAATGCTCAAACGTCGACAAAGGTTAGTGGTCTACAAAAGGTTATGGAGCAAATGGCAATGAATTATCTTCCTCAGCAGGCGAACGCGGTTAGTGCACGACCACACGCCCAGGGCTCTGAATTGAAAGACTTTTAGAATACTGAGGAAGCTAAATATGTGAGCAACAATCCTAGGTTTAGGCAGCCATGGCAGCATGGGGGCCAACCCCCTACGAATTTTCAAAACCATGCCGGCTACTAGAGAGGTCAGAGGCAATTCATGCAGACTCCTTACAGAGGAGTCCCTTCAACCCGACCATCCCAACCTGCATCTACATCAGAGGCCGAGATGGCTGAATTGCGCGATATGATAACGACCCTGATGAGCAAATCCCATGATGCTCACGAAGAGATCTCCACCATTCGCAAAGAGCACAGGTCGTTGCAGTTGCAATTACAGCAACTTCTTGCTCAGCCTAGACCACCCGGTCAACTCCCGTCTCAAACTCAAATTAATCCTGTAACACCCCTACCGCTAATCCCGTCATTACTCCACAATTACTTACCTTCACAGCGGACATTATATACTCAACGGTGGGTGTACAATGCCGTTAGTCACCCGCGTGACTAACAAGGCCAGTTACAAATACACATACTATCGGTCTGATGAACTTGAACATACCGAGTATACTATGCCAAACAATACATTCCAATTCCTTAGTCAAATCTTAGTACAATTACAACTTCAATGCATTCTTATACAATTGCAAAATCCATACAATACTATACCGAGTATCTAGGTTCCTTAAGTTCGCCGATAACAAATCGGTCTCACCATTCAACATTTACAAATACAAATCAATACAAGATCTTAATCAACTACCCAAGCTTATACAGCCATCCCCGTCCTACACTCGAACGGTGTTCAACTTCAAGTACCTGGAAAATAAAAACGGTGCCCCTAGGGGCTCAGCAAATTGCTGCATATGAAATTCGCATACCCCGCGTGCTAACCGGGGTACGCCGACTACTTTGGTCGAATACATGGGGTTCATTTACATGCATACATACATACTAATACTACAACATTATACACAAGCAACAATACTTACATACATACCCAAGATTCAATACCTACGGGGGAAGACAATTCGTCAGTCAACCGTTCATATTAGTTATTCATTCATCTGTTTTAATAGAATGCTCTCTTTCTCCTCGCTCGGGTTCATAAGGCTTACGCCAATCATGTTCTCACTTACTTGTTGTTTTACTCATACTTCACTCATTACTTCACTTGTTACCTTACTCATTACATTACTCGTACTTTGCTCGATACTCATTACTTTACTAGTACTTACTCATTACTCAATACTCATTACTGTACTCGTACTTACTCATTACTCAATACTCATTGCTTTACCCGTACATACTCATTAAACAATACTCATTACTGTACGTGTACTTACTCATTACTCAATACTCATTACTCAAAACCTCCGGGCAGAGTCATACACAAGACTCGCCACCGGGCTTACAATACAAACAGAGCTATACACTTAGCTCCTCAGATACTCAAATGTCCATTTTTACTGGACTACTCAAATTCCCAAAACTCCTCTCTCGGAGTATCTTACAATCTCATGGATTAGCCTAGAAGTATCTCTCTCGATATCCTCTACTAGCTTAGGGAATTATCAATGTCTAGTATTCTCAGATTTAAGGGTTCCCCCAACGTATCGAATACTCTCATGTTCGGGACATTGTTTATACTAGTCGGGTCCTCTCATTGTGGGTCAACTATTTTTTTCAAAGGGGTTTGGAGATCCCTTATCATTCTTTACTACTCTCATGGTTCATGTTTTGCACCATCATCAATTCCACTAATAGAGGTTACTTATATACTTCCACTTTTTATTGTTTGGTGGATTGCATCGATTCGGTTCTCTAACCGTTATCAGGAGTATACTAATCCCGTACGCTCTCTCACATTCTAGGGAGTTCATAGGTTTACGTTATCGTTTCTTGGTTCGTTAGTTTTAGTGCGTTTCTATGTTTCCATAAACTCACAACATGACTCTTTCTACGAGTCACTAATCAACAAGACTCATCTAGGAGTCGATCTACACACTAAGTTAGGCCACACATTCATTCAAGAAGGGTTAGCTCATACATCACACAACAAGACATACAATCAAATTCAATAAACCATTTTCATGCTTTAATCTTGATTAGCCGACACACAAGCACACAAATCAACGTAGCACGGTTAGCATACGGGGCATGAGAAAATCATACCTTTCACCGGGGTTAGCTTTACCGTGTGTTCTCACGTTCCTTGGTTCACACCAGTTCCACTGGTAATGTTTCAAACAATGATATTAATACCAAGTTCATACGGTACGTAAATAATTACTTCTCCCGTTATCCCGTTATACTTAGTTTACTCATGTGTTCTTAAGTTTACAACTTCTTCATTACTCTCTCAATGATCTTACCAATGCCACTCTTGTGCATTTACTTATATACACATATACATATACTTGCATTTACATTTCATTCATTTCTTCTCTTTTTTTTTGTTAGGCCCGACCGACCCACAGCTTGTCCCGACCGACCCAAACCATCCTGGGTCGGTCGAAGTCAGTGTGTATCAGGTCTGGAATTCCTATCTCGACCGACCCACGACTGACCCAACTCCCCTGGGTCGGTCCAAGTCAGTAACTTTCTGTATTGAACCTCTACACTAGACCGACCCACGACCGACCCAATCCCCCTGGGTCGGTCGGAGTCAGAAACTCTCCGACTGCAAATTTTTACACTCGACCGACCCAGCCATGGGTCGGTCCCCTGGATCGGTCCTACCCAATTTACTTCTTTTCTTTGTTTCAACTCCATTCCTCTACCCATTTCATCCCTAACCTTCCACATGTTTTCTAACATGTTTAAGCACCGTAAAACACTGTTAATCATGCTCTAAACCTCTTCAAATCATTGGTTTACTCCTTACTCACGTCCTTGCTCAATTTCTACCAATTTCCATCCTTACTGTTACAGTTTGCACACTTGTGCATTTCCAACTTCCCTTTAATGGTTTACCTCTTGTTCTCACCCATTTTGACCATTCCACATTCATCCTAGACAAATGCAATTACCATACCAAAGTCCATCCTCCATTTACAAGGTTGTGCATCCTAGTTTCTCTCCAAACTCCAAGGCACTAATATACTAGTTGCTACAGATTTTATACCCTCTGTAATCATTCTCCATTTCCCATTCCAAGGTTGTTACTCAACTCAATAAGCACCTAGGTTCTTCCATTCACTAAGTCACCTTAAAACACTTATTTTCTACCAAAATTTCGCCATAGTTTCCCCATAAACCTAACATGTCCAACATCATCGTTCATCACCAAAATCAAATCCTAATCTAGCCATACCCACAAGGGGTCCTACCAGCACACATAATTCCTCAAAATTTCATCAAACAACAATACCAACATATATACTCAATTACCTTGGCTCCAAGGCCTTCAATTCACACTCAATTTACAAATCCTTTCTAATTCATCCAAATATCTTTCCATTCCGGTTTTGGGTCCATTCATTCCTTTACCCTTTCCCAAAATCCTAATGCATTAAAATTAGCATTAAGGAGATTTTCTTACCTTAAATCCTCTTGAGTTCCTCTTTTGCTCTCTTCCTTCTCCTCTCTTCTTTTTCGGTCAAGTCCCAACACCCAAATTACACCAAAACGGATATAATTAAACTTCTAACCCTTGGAATACACTAATTCAATGAAAGGCTTAGAACACACAAGTTAGGGTTTACCTTTTGGAGTATTTAAGAGGGGTTTTAACCCTTGATTCAAGAAGGTGACCCCACCACCATTGGAAGGTTGGAATGATGCTCAAAAGAGAGAGAAAAGCAGGGCATTACAAGGGTGCAAAATCAGCCACAAAAGAGAAGGAAGAAAATGAGTTTTTTCCTTTGAAATTTTTACCTTAATGGAAAGAGGGGACTCCAAGCTTCAAGTTGGTACCATTTTCTCTTCAAATGGGCAAGACCCATGGAGATGAAGTTCATCATTTTTGGATTTTGAAAAGAGAGGATGATAGCCCTTGGTGAGAGGAGTTCAAATATGTGATTATTTTTGAGTTTGAAGCATGAATGGAGCTTGCACAAGGAGAGGAAGTGAGAGTTGCCATGGATGAGCTTCAAAAATCACCAGCCATGGAAGAGAGGAGGGCTGCCGGCTGGGAAAGAAGAAAAAGGAGGAAGAGAGAGAAAAGAGAGAAATGAGGGAGGAGAGAGATTACTTTTACCTTTTGTATTTTTCCTTCCTTTTTCTTTCTTTTCTTTCTATTTACTTATTAAGAGAGGGGAGGCTGATTTAAGTAGTAAAAACCAGCCCCTATGAGTACATGAGCTGGAGCGTTTTTTGTTTTTTTACAGAAAATGCTCGTTAATTTACCCGGTTTTAGCACTATTCATAAACCGGGCCCGTTTTCTGGATTTTTGTCGTGTCTTTTAATTTCAATGGTTATTAAGATTCCATTAATGTTTATTTATAGTTATTTTATGAACTATAATTTTTATGGGTTCATTTGACCACTCAAAGTCGCGTTTCCGGGTTTTCTCGAAAAACACGCGCTAAAGCTTTATTAGTGTTTTTAATTCATTTTATGGATCCGTTTCCTTCGGGAATTATTCTCATATATTATTTAGGAATTATTAAGCCTTGTACATCCATCTAATACCATGTTCGAGGTTGTATTCCTCCTACGGTCACACAACGCTCATTTTAGCGTTTTCGCTTTTTAAGCGTTTTCTCATTTCTTTTGGATTTATTTCCTTTACCAAAATTACTTTGGCACTAATAGGCCCTTAAGTACCATATTAGAATTATTTAATCACCATATTTAAGTTCGGGGTATTTCAATCTACCCCCCTTAAAGAACTTTGCCCTCAAAGTTGGTGAATCTAATTTTTTACTCATATAGGTACTATAGGCTAAGGTTTTAACCTCTATGTAACCTGTCAGACTCCAAATGTATGACTCGATGTATAACACACATCCAAACAACATGTCACTGCATGCATAGCAATCAAAAATATTCGCTTCTCATGGGGTCCATCCGCAGATAAAGAAGGTACCATCCTCTCCCATGTTGAGTGATCCCTTAGGTACCGGTCACGTTTGAACACTTATGCTTTCTGGTTCACGACCGTCATGAAATTGGGCACTTACGCTTTCTGGCCCTACGGTCCTTTGGTTCTGATCAAATTCATTTGCATATATAGAGATCCTCAGGCACTTTACTCATACTTACTTCGGGACTACGCTGTCCTAGTGCCCTTAGAAAAATACAAAACACACACTGTCACCGCACCCAACCGGCCACTTAGGACCGCCGCACAAACGGTGTAGTGGTTTCAAAACTCTCATCACTTCCACCGGCTCACAACTAGCCTCACCTCCATGGTTTCGACCCGATACCAGCGCCTAGCCATGGGAAGATCCACTAGCGCCCGTGGGAGCGGTTTCAAAACCGATCCTCATTCTCAAGTTTGAAGAAAATCATTGTACCAAATTAGTTTTGGAAATTCATTTTGAAAAAATTCCAATTTATGAAATTATACCTTTTACTAGCGTTATCACTCGTGACCACTTATGGGGAGCTTCAAGAGTCCTTCAACCCCGATGTGATCAGCATCGGTGTTGAACTATCCATCCACCCCAGTTTATGTTCGGTTTCCCTTGATCGCTAGCAAATCAAGTTCCACCTCCCACCTCAATTCACTCAATCAAATAGTCAAACATTGTTTCGTTTTCTATCTTTTTAATCTTTCTAGTCATGATCATACAACAATACATTTTTCAGTTTCTAGAATTCGTTTACTCACTTACTAATCATCTCCTCAATTATTACTACATTATCTCCAACTACTATACTTAAGAAATTCGAAGGTATACTTTCCAATTAATTTTCTATCCTCCAATTTATACTCGTCAAATACATCAGTTTCATACCGATTTATACTCATCAAATCTCCCAAACATACTCATTTCTCATACTATTACCAATCGGGGTTCTCATTCCCCTGGAGCTTCTCTACTCCTTTCCACATCTTATCTCCCAAATAACCACAATTACATGATGAGTGAATACAAATGTTTATGTAACATAAGTATAAATCATCAAAGCAAATTCTTTTGCGCTATGTGCATTGTAGTTTACGCACTTATCACACAGAACTTACACTTCACGGTTTTCGCTCTACCCCCCTTAAAAGGGATTACACCCATGTAATCTACCATGTGTCAACATTGGACATTGGTCAAGGCATTCCGTCGTCATGGAGTGTTCTAACTTCCATGCGGTCTATTATACAATGTTCCTTGATCAAAGGGTCTTAACCGTATTACCGGTTAGTGCCTGCATCACGAATTTTCATCGGAGTTATTCAACTCTTAACCGGGTTCGGTTCTAGCCTTTCAGGCTTCAAGGCATTGATGATTAACCTTTTATTCGCTAGGTGTATTTCACTTAGAATTTTGGGCTCACTAGCTTCTATTGTGCGACCCTGATAACTTGGGTTATTCGCCCTTCGTGTTATCCTTAACGTGCTACACATCACCTTTTTATCTTGGGAATGAGGTTTATCAACCAAGCGTGGTATTCCTTTACCGTACGCGAACTCGACGAGTTTCAGGTTTTCTATCGAGCTCTAGGATATCTATATACATATTGTTGTGTATTATAGTGATCATTCACTTGATTCTTCCGACCCATTGTCGGTTGAGGTTGAACCACTACTTAGTATGTAGTGCTTCCTCCGTTGTCAGTGGTTCCTGAATTATGCCCAAATATCTGATTCTGTACAAGTGTTCTTTACTTGTACGACCTTGCATTTCTATGCATCGGACCTCTAAATATTCATAGGTTTCCTTCCGTTTTTATTCCAATGGGATTCACCTCGTGCTTCTTTAGCCTTAGGCCGCACGGTTTATTTCAAAGCTTCCGCTTAACTGGCTTGTGCCATGTTCGTTGGTGAAAGGAAGGATTTATCACAATTAACGTTTTTCCATATTCCTAGCTATCCCACTAAATCATTAACTACACAAGTGCAATACCAAAACACTCAGTCCTACAGAGTGCAGAGGCGTAAACCCTTGGCAGTAAATCTCTTATGCGAATGCAATAGGAATGAACATTGCTTCCTTTGTGAGGTACTTCATCACTTAGTGCAGATTCCTGGCTTGTTGCCCGGTCTGTCTGCCATCTCGTATTTAACAACTCCGTAGCATTGAGTGATTACTGAGGTTCATTGGTCGCTTACTGTGCACCATGTTCGTATTTGCTTACGACCTTGGTTTCCATGGCATCCGCTCATGTGTTTCCACCATTTATATAATGGTTCGCCATTCATTTGGCTGTTGACTGAATATACTATACTTGTGTTCATGTGCTCCTTGAGCGTTATTAGTTTCCCACTTCACATTTCCACATACGGTATTTCTTCTTAACCGATTACTCCCCGGTTTCCAATAATTGCTTTCAAAGTTTATTTCACATTGCTTGGCAATAATTGTATGCTCAAGCTTCACTACATTAGTAGTTCTGAAAGAAATATATTTTCAGACCTTTACTGATGGAATCCTCTTCTTTGGAGTCTATGTGTTCACCGCACTCGCGGTCTCACATTAACGAGGGGTATCCTTGCTCGTTATTCATTAAATAATCTACTCGTGCCATTATCGGCAATTCTCCTTATGATTCTCATTAGGTTTTGCAACTGTTGGATCTACGTATTGTAGTAGGTTCATGGCTTACTAGCCACGTTGCCTCGAGCTCTGCTCATCTTAGGCTGTTCACAAGCATTACTTCTCCGTCAAATGGCTTGGAGGTACTGCTGGGCTCCATGATGGGATCGTCACATCACGCTTCCGTCCGTTGGATGCCCTTTTAGTATCTTGGTATTGATCTGTACTATTTATTCAATTTAGGGTATTCCCTGATAAATGGGATCCCTTCGGTGTCCTAACCGAGTGTTCGTTCCAATTTTGGTGTTCTTATCACGATAGTTCGTTCAACTGTGTTGACTTGATACCCTTTATGGATTGCTTCTGGGCGTTGTTTATTATGCCATTACATTTGGCTAACTTATGAGTATGTTTAGTCTACTCCGTATTGTGGTTCTGGATTTCAAATTGTCTCATTTAGCTGTAACGTCTCCCGTTCTTAGGGTAGACCATGGGTGCTTCTCTTATGTTTTTGACCGGTTTATATCCTCTTCGGTGATGAATGGTATTCTCCGGTACCTTATGTGATCACTCTGGGTGTCTTACCTTGTCCATTGGACATTGGCGTGTTCATGTTAGGCATTTTCCTTACTGTGTCTAGACCGGGTATTCGTTTCGGTTGTTCCATGCATTTACTTCAAGATTTTCGAGACATATCCAATGTCTTTATTCAGTTGTTAGTGCTTCTCGCACTATTAACTCTTAATCGTTCTCCTGGGGTGAGTTCTTTTCCCCTTTTTTCTTGTGAGCTTATCCGAGCTCTTCGATCGTCCAAGGTGTGAATTTACTTATGGTCCGTAGAACAGAGTTGACTATTTCCCGTGTTTTGTACACCACTTGTATACATACGTGGGGTACCTTATTGGCACGTCACCACTTACCTGACTACCTCGCAAAGGGTCTGTCAGGCCCACAAGCTCCTGCGGAGTGCGGTCGTCCCACATCCCGTATTCGGGTACACTTGTAGTGCTCGTCACACGCCTAGGTGAAGTATTCTATTGTCAACTCCTCTTGTATCATTCTATGATACTTACCGTAATTCCTTTGGTTTGGTTTAAAAAAAATCTGAGGTTTAAAAGAAATATTTGGGTATAAAAGAAAATTTTGGGGTTTGAAAGAAGGTTTCCTGGTGTTCTCATGTTCGAAGTCCTGACCAAGTCCGGCTTCTCAATGACTGGTATATTCTTTTGAGGTGATGGTCGGGCCGTCAGGCCTTTCCAAGGTTTCGTTGTTTCAAATTCTTGGGATTGGTGATCCTATGTTTGCTTCACTCTTCTTGGTGGTACTTTAGTAAGTACTTGTTGGTTATTAAAAGTCTTCCAACTGTCTTGCCTCTGCTGCACTTGCCCCGGGCAAGTGCGCGGGTAGGTTGTTTTTCAGTTAACGTATACCGGTTACGGTATCGTTTCCATCCAAATTTAGTGGTCTTATTAGATCTTCCTTTGATCTTTTGATCTTGGTGATCAATCTCCTGAGTCGTTTCTCAGTGTTCTTGACATGGTTGTCGTCAATCCGGGTGTCTCACACCTCCACTATGGTTATCGAGACTTGACTAATCCTTAGGAACCACGTTATAGTCCTATAGGCGTATGTTCTATGAATACTTCCATAGTAATCTGAACTATGTCGTTCGGTTGTTACGGCCTTTTGGCGTTGTAGGTTTGGTGTTAATCCAACCTCGACTAATTCCTTAGTCGGTCTGTATACCGTTGTTGGTATTATCAAGCATTACAGTCTGTAGACTCCCTTGTCTCGGGTTTGTTACTCCGCCTGTTCGCTTCAATGCGCGGTTGTGCTCCCCTTCTTGCCGGCTACGCATGGTTCTCGTGACTGCAAAGCACGTCGCCTCATGGTGCCGTAAATTTCATTATCCTATGTTTAGGATCTTCAATCTGTGGTCATTAATTGTGGTTGTTGTTGTTCCAACGGGAACCGTCTCCGAGATTTCCAGTTCCTAGAATCTACCGTATGACTAGTTCTTCTTCTTACAAGATTTATTTGTAACTGCCAGATCGGGTTTTACCCGAGTGTGAGAGGTTTTTCCATCTCTCTGGCGTTCTTCTCCCAACTTAATACCGGTTGCGGAGGGCGGGTATGGTTGTTGTAGGTTTCCAGTTCACACGGAAGTTCCTATATAGCGTACCTCACACGCTAACACTTAACCCTTAGCCCTAAGTCTCTAATTCCTAACTCGGTATTTTCCTAAACTCGGTATTTCAACCATCAGAGCGAAGTATCACACTGATACCACTTTTTGTAGCACCCCTGCCACTAATCCCGTCATTACTCCACAATTACTTACCTTCGTAGCGGACATTACATACTCAGCGGTGGGTGTACAATGTTGTTAGTCACCCGTGTGACTAACAAGGCCAGTTACAAATACACATACTATTGGTCTGATGAACTTGAACATACCGAGTATGCTGTGCCAAACAATACATTCCAATTCCTTAGTCAAATCTTAGTACAATTACAACTTCAATGCATTCTTATACAATTGCAAAATCCATACAATACTATACCGAGTATCTAGGTTCCTCAAGTTCGCCGATAACAAATCGGTCTCACCATTCAACATTTACAAATACAAATCAATACAAGATCTTAAACAACTACCCAAGCTTATACAGCCATCCCCGTCCTACACTCGAACGGTGTTCAACTTCAAGTACCTGGAAAATAAAAATGGTGCCCCTAGGGGCTCAGCAAATTGCTGCATATGAAATTCGCATACCCCGCGTGCTAACCGGGGTACGCCGACTACTTTGGTCGAATACATGGGGTTCATTTACATGCACACATACATACTAATACTACAACATTATACACAAGCAACAATACTTACTTACATACCCAAGATTCAATACCTACGAGGGAAGACAATTCGTCAGTCAACCGTTCAAATTAGTTATTCATTCATCCATTTTAATCGGATGCTCTCTTTCTCCTCGCTGGGGTTCATAAGGCTTACGCCAATCATGTTCTCACTTACTTGTTGTTTTACTCATACTTCACTCATTACTTCACTCGTTACCTTACTCATTACTTTACTCGTACTTTGCTCAATACTCATTACTTTACTAGTACTTACTCATTACTCAATACTCATTATTGTACTCGTATATACTCATTACTCAATACTCATTGCTTTACCCGTACATACTCATTACTCAATACTCCTTACTGTACACGTACTTACTCATTACTCAATACTCATTACTCATAACCTCCGGGCAGAGTCATACACAAGACTCGCCACGGGCTTACAATACAAGCGAAGCTATACACCTAGCTCCTCAGATACTCAAATGTCCATTTTTACCGGACTACTCAAATTCCCAACACTCCTCTCTTGGAGTATCTTACAATCTCATGGATTAGCCTAGAAGTATCTCTGTCGATATCCTATACTAGCTTAGGGAATTATCAATGTCTAGTATTCTCAGATTTAAGGGTTCCCCCAACGTATCGAATACTCTCATGTTCGGGACATTGTTTATACTAGCCGGATCCTCTCATTGTGGGTCGACTATTTTTTTCTAAGGGGTATGGAGATCCCTTATCATTCTTTACTACTCTCATGGTTCATGTCTTGCACCATCATCAATTCCTCTAATAGAGGTTACTTATATACTTCCACTATTTATTGTTTGGTGGATTGCATCGATTCGGTTCTCTAACCGTTATTGGGAGTTTACTAATCCCGTACACTCTCTCACATTCTAGGGAGTTCATAGGTTTGCATTATCGTTTCTTGGTTCGTTAGTTTTAGTGCGTTTCTATGTTTCCATAAACTCACAACATGACTCTTTCTACGAGTCACTAATCAACAAGACTCATCTATGAGTCGGTCTACACACTAAGTTAGGCCACACAATCATTAAAGAAGGGTTAGCTCATACATCAGACAGCAAGACATACAATCAAATGCAATAAACCATTTCCATGCTTTAATCTTGATTAGCCGGCACACAAGCACACAAATCAACGTAGCACGGTTAGCATACAGGGCATGAGAAAATCATACCTTTCACCGGGGTTAGCTTTACCGTGTGTTCTCACGTTCCTTGGTTCACACTTGTTCCACTGATAATGTTTCAAACAATGCTATTAATACCAAGTTCATACGGTACGTAAATAATTACTACTCCCGTTATCCCGTTATACTTAGTTTACTCATGTGTTCTTAAGTTTACAACTTCTTCATTACTCTCTCAATGATCTTACCAATGCCACTCTTGTGCATTTACTTATATACACATATGCATATATACTTGCATTTACATTTCATTCATTTCTTCTCTTTTTTTTGTTAGGCCCGATCGACCCACAGCTTGTCCCGACCGACCCAAACCCTCCTGGGTCGGTCGAAGTCAGTGTGTATCGGGTCTGGAATTCCTAAGTTGACCGACCCACAACCCCCAACTCCCCGGGGTTGGTCCAAGTCAGTAACTTTCCGTCTTGAACCTCTACACTAGACCGACCCACGACCGACCCAATCCCCCTAGGTCGGTCGGAGTCAGAAACTCTTCGACTGCAAATTTTTACACTCGACCGACCCAGCCATGGGTCGGTCCCCTGGATCGGTCCTACCCAGTTTACTTCTTTTTACTTTGTTTCAACTCCATTCCTCTACCCATTTCATCCCTAACCTTGCACATGTTTTCTAACATGTTTAACCACCTTAAAACACTCTTAATCATGCTCTAAACCTCTTCAAATCATTGGTTTACTCCTTACTCACATCCTTACTCAATTTCTACCAATTTCCATCCTTACTGTTACAGTTTGCACACTTGTGCATTTCCAACTTCCCTTTAATGGTTTACCTCTTGTTCTCACCCATTTTTGACCATTCCACATTCATCCTAGACAAATGCAATTACCATACCAAAGTCCATCCTTCATTTACAAGGTTGTGCAACCTAGTTTCTCTCCAAACTCCAAGCCTCTAATATACTAGTTGCTACAGATTTTATACCCTCTGTAATCCATTCTCCATTTCCCATTCCAAGGTTGTTACTCAACTCAATAAGCACCTAGGTTCTTCCATTCACTAAGTCACCTTAAAACACTTATTTTCTACCGAAATTTCGCCATAGTTTCCCCATAAACCTAACATGTCCAACATTATCCTTCATCACCAAAATCAAATCCTAATCTAGCCACACCCACAAGGGGTCCTACCAGCACACTTAATTCCTCAAAATTTCATCAAACAACAATACCAACATATATACTCAATTCACCTAGCTCCAAGGTCTTCAATTCACACTCAATTTACAAATCCTTTCCAATTCATCCAAATACCTTTCCATTCCGGTATTGGGTCCATTCATTCCTTTACCCTTTCCCAAAATCCTAATGCATTAAAATTAACATTAAGGAGATTTTCTTACCTTAAATCCTCTTGAGTTCCTCTTTTGCTCTCTTCCTTTTCCTCTCTTCTTTTTCGGTCAAGTTGGGAAATGGAGTTGCCAAACTCCATCCCAACACCCAAATTACACCAAAAAGGATATAATTAAACTTAAACCCTTGGAATACACTAATTCAATGAAAGGCTTAGAACACACAAGTTAGGGTTTACCTTTTGGAGTTTTTAAAAGGGGTTTTAACCCTTGATTCAAGAAGGTGACCCCACCACCATTGGAAGGTTGGAATGATGCTCAAAAGAGAGAGAAAATCAGGGCATTACAAGGGTGAAAATCAGCCACAAAAGAGAAGGAAGAAAATGAGTTTTTTTCCTTTGAAATTTTTACCTTAATGGAAAGAGGGGACTCCAAGCTTCAAGTTGGTACCATTTTCTCTTCAAATGGGCAAGACTCATGAAGATGAAGTTCATCATTTTTGGAGTTTGAAAAGAGAGGATGATAGCCCTTGGTGAGGGGAGTTCAAATATGTGATTATTTTTGAGTTTGGAGCATGAATGGAGCTTGCGCAAGGAGAGGAAGTGAGGGCTGCCATGGATGAGCTTCAAAAATCTCCAGCCATGGGAGAGAGGAGGGCTTCCGGCTAGGAAATAAGAAAAGGGAGAAAAAGAGAGAAAAGAGAGAAATGAGGGAGGAGAGAGATTACTTTTACCTTTTGTACTTTTCCTTCCTTTTTCTTTCTTTTATTTCTTGTTACTTATTAAGAGAGGGGAGGCTGATATAAGTAGTAAAAACCGGCCCCTATGAGTACATGAGCTGGAGCGTTTTTCGTCTTTTACAGAAAACGCTCGTTAATTTACCCGGTTTTAGCACTATTCACAAACCGGGCCCGTTTTCTGGATATTTCTCGTTTCTTTTAATTTCAATGGTAATTAAGCTTCCATTAATTTTTATTTATAGTTATTTGATGAACTATAATTTTTACGGGTTCATTTGACCACTCAAAGTCATGTTTCCGGTTTTTCTCGAAAAACGCGCGCTAAAGCTTTATTAGCGTTTTTAATTCATCTTATGGATCTGTTTCCTTCAGGAATTGTTCCCGTATATTATTTAGGCATTATTAAGCCTTGTACATCCATCTAATACCCTGTTCGAGGTTGTATTCCTCCTACGGTCACATAACGCTCATTTTAGCGTTTTCACTTTTTAAGCGTTTTCTCATTTCTTTTGGATTTATTTCCTTTACCAAAATTACTTAGGCACTAATAGGCCCTTGAATACCATATTAGAATTATTTAATCACCATATTTAAGTTCGGGGTATTTCAAATCCGAGGGAGCATGCGAAATCGGTCAGCATCTTATCTAAGATCTCTAATCATTCCGCCACGTAGCCAAAGGCTAAGTGTAGGGGCCCCACACATCTGGTCTTCTTCACCACAGGGGAGTCCTTCCTTTTATTATTTGTTTAAGTTTCCTTAAATTCCTTATGAATTTATTTATTTATTCTTTCTTCGAACACTAGGGACAGTGTTCCTGCCAAGTGTAGGGCAGGGGTCTCCCCCCCGTTAATTTTTTTTATTTTAACAAAATATATATTTATATATATGCAAAAAAAGTATATGTATATAAATAATATGTATAAGTTGAATGTTTTACTAAGCTTTTTGTATGTCTTTGATCAAATGAGATTAGGGAAGAGTAAATGGTTGTTCTCTCAAGAGGTAAGCTTTATAATGACTTTTAGATTTCTGTTTTAAATTCATGATTCTTTTTATTAACATAAGTATATGACCTTACTCCTAATTTTATCTCTGATTTGCTTCTGGGTAATATTTTCCTTTCTTTTCGAAATGGTTCAATTCTTTTGGGTGAATATCTTAAATAGGGATGGTGTATGAAAAAGAAAAAAAAGAAAAAAAGAAGAGGAAAAACTTTAGGAAAAAAGAAGCATTATATTCTATGAGGTTGCAAAAATGCCTCAGAATAAAGAAACATCCGAGAGTTTTTCCTTTAGTTTTATTTCAAAATCCCCTCTCCTTGAATAAAAAAAATCATGGTCATGTTCAGAAACCCTTGAAAAATAGGGCTGAATCATGGAAACCATTGATGAGTGTCTTGGCCACATTCAGAAACCCTTGAAAAATAGGGCTGAATGTTGGAAACCGGAAAAAGGAGAGGATACAAATCCCTTATACAAAATAGCCCAAGAGTTTTTGATCGGTTTTTGAATTTGAATATTTTACTTTATACCCAGTAGTATATTTTTGATGAACTCAGGAAGATTAAGTGATGCTTAAGAATTAGAGTCAGGTAGTTGGAAATAATTATCTAGTCGTCATTATTTAGTCTATCTATTTTGTGCATAAGCAGTTATTCTTTTCTGTTTTATATGTTTTTCGTGCAAGGAACAAATTTCTAATCAAAAGACCAAGTGATGTCGGATATGATGCCGGGTGACCTCTGCTGAAATACCCCAAACCTAGATATGGTGTTTAGATGTTAAACTAAGATATAAGAAGGCTAAGTTATGCCTTAGAAACATTAGGAAACAATTTAAACACAAGGAAACGCCATAAAGGTAATTTAAGCAAAACCATGCTCTAAGCTTGGAGTAACTTTGGGTAACACCCAAATATCATTCTTAGACCTTAGTAACATGCTAATGGAAATTTTAAACCAATTACCAAAGAAAACCAAGCTCAAAAACAAGTTAAAACACAAATTATGCTTTAAGGACTCTTAAAGCACATTTTTGAAAGATTGTCTTAGGAAGGGGTTTTAAGTGGCTAAATGCCCATGATTACACCTTAATCAACTTGTGTACTACTTAGTATCACATTAGGAATCCTAAATCAAAGGGAAACCAAAAATTTCACAAATATGTGCACTAATTTGTGAATAGTGCCTAGTTGAGTCTTTAGTCAACTTAGTTTAGTTAATTGGTCAACAAAGACCAAAAATACCCTTATTAACCAAGGGGGCCGATTTTAAGGTGGTGAGTCACCATAAGTAGCCAGCACATTAAGGAAAAGAGGAGGGAAATAAGGAAATGTACTATTTACTTTAAGATAAATATCTACTTTAAGCTTACCTCTCTCCTCATCTCTTCATTCTCTTCTTTTCCATCGATTTCACCTTCATCCTCCCTTCTTCATTCACGTAAGAACAGCCCCATGCTTGCTCCATCTTTCTTTGCCCACCACTTGCTCATTTCAACTCCAAATCCACAACTAAATACATATTACTCTTTAGTTAGATTAAGCTCTTGCTTTCTATCTTTCCAAACCTCCAAAAGCTTCATTTTGGTGCCAAGGGAAACTTCCATTAAAGGAGGAAAAATTAGCTTGAAGAGTTCATTAGCTTCTCCATTCATTCAAGGTAAGGAAAATGCAAGAAAAATAATCTTTCCATCATTTTTCCTTCGTGACCGAAAATCATTTTCTCATGGGATCTTGTTTTATCCCTTGTTCTAGCTTGTTTCTATTCTCCAAGGACTTGAGGAGGTCCTTCTTGATTCATATCCAAGCTTACCCTAAGACTTCAAAGGTAAACCTTCATTTTAATACCAAAAAACACATTTTAAACTAGGTATGATTCCTTAAGGTTGGAGTATTCATTAGCACTCATGAGAGTCATTGTGTACTGATTAGAACATTAGAAAGGAAATTTAAGAGGTGGCCGAAAATCAAACAAGGGAAACCTAAGGAGAAAAATGTGAGAAGCTTGGAAAAGAAATAAGGTAAATATCTTACCTTAAGGTGTTTTATTGCTTTAAGGGATGTGATTTAGATATATGATAAGTGTAGCTAAGAGTTTACATTAGGAAGGGGCTATAAAACCTAGGAGAAACAAATAATCATATTTGAAAACTTGTGACTAAGGAGCAAATGAGAAAAGAGATAGATAAACAATGTTAAGGTGAATTAAAAGAGCATTTATATTGCAATGGGAGCTCTGTTGTGTGTATTCACAGGTCAAAGGCTATTATTATGTGGAAATTCAGTGGTTAAGTTTTAAGTCATTTAAGGGCCTAAGTGCCAAGCAATTTAAGTTATGCACTATATTGTGATGTAGTGTAGTTTGAGTGAGATTTGGTGTGTTAAGATTGTGTACTAAGATTTGAGTGTTCTTGGTTGGTTAAGGTGAGAAACCTAAGTGCTTGGGTGTAGTAATAAACTAGGGAAGCCATGTCAAAATTTGGTGAAGAAACTAAGTTTTTAGAGTATTTTAAGGAGATTTTATGAAACTAGGAAGTACTAGTAAACATTAGGAGTTATTTAGGTGAAAAAGAATGAGTTTATGGTGTTCTTGAGAATTAGGATGACCTAGATATGTCTAGGAGGAACTAGGGGTTATAAGGGTGAATTTTAGGCACCAAAACCATGATAAGAGAAGTTAGGAAACTTGTGCAAAGTTGAAGGAAATAAGGTGTAAAGCCTTGAAATGATTTAAGTGTGAACTAGAGTATATGACCTTGAGGAAGTTTTGGTGAATGATATAAGGATGAATAATGATGGTTATGGGGTGGTCAAATTGTTAAGGAGGGAACACTTGGTTAGTTGAAGTTCTAGGAAAATTACATGTTAGTAATGTAAGGAGTTAAATGTTAAGTGTTAGGAGTTTTTTTGTAAGGATTGAGTAAATGGTTAAGAAGATCTTTGGTGGGTGGATTAATGAGTTTGGTGGATGTTTTAAGGTGAGTTTAAGTGCCAAAATGATGTTGGGACATATTGGGGAACTTGTGGAAGAGTTTGGGAGTAATTAGACAATTTTTGGGAAGATTCTGCACTGGACCGACCCAGGGGACCGACCTTGTCTGGGTCGGTCGGACTGTAATACACTGGGCGGAAATGTTTCTGGAATCGACCGACCCAAGGGGTTGGGTCGGTCGGGCTAAAATCACTGAACAAAAATGTTTCTGGAATGGACCGACCCAGAGGGCCTTGGGTCGGTCGGGCAAGATTTAGAGAACGGAAAAGTTACTGGAATGGACCGACCCAGGGGTTGGGTCGGTCGGTGGGTCATTCGACCCTTAAGCTATAAAAAAAACAGAAATGAAAGGGTGGTATTATTAGTCCACCATTAGGAGGGTAATGATGATTAAGAATGTAAGCATATGAGGATTTAAGAGAGTAAGTTAAGTGAGTGGTATAAGTGTTTAAGATTAAGTTTTAAGAACATGGTGGGTATTAATTGGGAATCATTAGAGACTAAGTAAGTTAAGTAACGTATAAGTAATTAATAATCTAAGTTGGATGAATGTTTTAGGATTGAGAGTTTGGAACCAGAAGAGAATTAAACAACCGGGACAACCGACGGTGAACGATATTGTTTTCTTGTGACCTGCTTGCTAACGTGGTGTCCCTCGGCTTGTGTGCTATTTTTTTTATGTGTGCCGACTAAACAAGATAAAGCATGCAACCGGTTTTATTGCACTTATTGTGTGTGTGTTTTCTTTACACTAACACACGTGACTTGAGATTAGTTACTAACTAAGTTTAGTACACATTGGAATGAGATGAGGAATTACACATCTATAACAGTTGGTTAATACCCGTGAAGGTTTAACTAATGCTCGGTTTATAAGATTTTCACTAACTGGAACTTAAGGGGAGTGAGGAATCCGGGACTGACTCCGGTCATGCATGTTAAGGAAAGGGGGTCGGTATCTGAATCAGATCTGACTTTCGCTTGAGGACTTGTCTTCGGACTTGTTGCTTAGAGTCGAATGTCGACTCAGCCACCTTGGATTACAGTTCAAGGTGGGAGGCAGATTAAGATGGTGCGGTAGGATCACCTAAATCCTAAAATTGAGATAAGTTGTTTATTCAACCAATGGAGTTAATAGCTCATTGGCTAGGGTTACTTTTGCCCGACCAAAAATAAACATTGAGATAAGATACAACCAGTATTATTTAAATAACGGTTTGTATACTGAGATTAAGATAAGGATTTAGATTGAGGTAAGGTAAGGATGGACTGAGGTTAAGAGGAATTGGAACTTGAGGAGTTAACTGATTAACTCACCTACTAAGGGAACGCTTTTAAGTTGTTCATTGTGTGTGAATTGTACTTGTTCATTTATGGTTTGTTGTTTTATTGCACTTCTTATTATGATTGTGTATCTAATCAACTCCATGCTATCGACAATTAGTCGTCGTAGCCCCGTTAGCTTGGGGGCCATAAGAGAATCGTACCAGCAAAGGTGTTGACCCCCTCGGGGGCTGTTGTTTACATTTTGCAGGAAAGCATCCTATGAAGACTCATCTTGAGAGTAGGGGCGGTTAGACTTAGTTTGGGTTTATTTTTTAGCACGGGTTGCGCTTGTGCACCCGTCCGTTAATATTTAAACTTGTGGAGAATTATGTGGTTTGTGGAGATACTTGTAAACTCGGTTAGTGTAGATTTTGGTTAGACGGTTGTAAATATTAAAGTTCGGTTATTTCTGTTAATCAGACCGTAGCAAGGTCCGGGTGTACGTTAATTTCCGCTGCGATTTCGTATGGGAGTTGTTACGTTTGCGATAACCACGATTGGCTTAAGACGGGGTGTTACATCTGCACGACACGAGTATGAAGCAGAAAAGAAATTATTGTCGGGCATAGTGCCGGGTACTCCCTATCCGGTACAAGTGAGAAGTCGTCACTGTTTGTCAAATGATAGCAGTTATTTACTGTTGACGATTCAACTGATGCTAGGTACGGTGCCAGACATCCACTGTTCGGCACATGCAACTTTTCGCTCAGATTTGGCAGTTTCGACCGTTAAATATTAGCACGTGTTTCATGTGGTGCCGGATGACATTGACCCGACATTCCACCCGACACAAGAAGAAATTGGTGCTTATAAATAGGCCGGCATTCTCCACATTTTGACACACTTCAACATCACATATACACTCCATTCACACTTCAATTCTGCATCATCCCTCAGTTGGTGTCCAAGGAAGTTTTGCTCCACCATCTTCGAAGAAGAGAAGAAGATCTCTATCGGTTAAGGCTATGATCAATTTCCTTCTCCTTATTGTATCTCTTCTTTTTTTGTGTACATGGTGAAGTAGAAATCCTTGCTTGTTCTTGGTTAGGGATGATTCCTTCTTTATAGACAATATGATTACTTCAATATAATTCAAGCATTCAATAAGATTTTGTTCTCCTTGCAAGTGAATGATGTGGCCACTTTGTTCTCTTTTTGCAAATTCTACTTGAGGAAGAAAAGCCCAAGAGTTGAATTGGTTACGAAGTCTTAATGGTATTTTTGCTTTCTTCTATGACTTAGGATTTAGCATCTAAGATAACGAATTAACCCATCTTCCCCCACTATCTTGTTCATTTTGTGGCATGATATATGCTCAATTTGATAATAGGTAGTGAGTTTCTTGTTATCAGATCCGAAACAGGAAAGTGGCATTTACAATTTGAACGTGCCGGGTGCACTTCCAGGTGTCTGGTGTCCGGCAGGACATCCGGCGCATTCATTTGTTTGGTTAAGTTCAAGTCTTGAAGTTTTATTGCGTGATCATATTGGTACTTGGTTGATAGTGGTCCCGAATCTAGGACAAATCATTGTAAATACCATTTAGTTAGGATTTTAGTTAGTTATTTTGAGTTAAAATTGTTATTTACATTTCACCCCTTGTTTAGAATAGGTAATTACCAAGGATTATGACTGATTTTCTATTAAGTCCCTTGGGTTCGATACTCTAGGTTGTAATTTACTTACACTATATTTCGACCAAGACTTTTGCTACCCGTATAGAGTTGTAGGATTCTTTTTATTATTTTATTCATTTTTGTATATAGTTTTTCCCTACAAATTACTTGTTAGCACGCCTCTCTTCAATATTTTGCCTCTCAAACCCTAAACTACTAATTTTTTTTATCAACATTTATTTCATTCTTTTCCTCTACTGTTGTCGTCTCTCCCCCTCTCCCTCTCAGATTTTTTTCTTCAGAAAATAACCCTAATTGGTGATACGATCTGCGCTTCTCTTCTTCCTCATAATTTATCTCAAAACTTTTCCTTCTCCTTGCTATCTTCTTTGGCGGTTTGCTCATCCCCTTCATCTTTTCATATCCTCTTCTTCTGTTGACGATTTATGCACCAGCGAACAAGAACCACCATTTCCAATTTGTGTTCGAAAGAGGGTAAGATTCTGCTCACTTCCTTGTGGTTTCGGGAGTGATTTTTGAATATCTTACTCCTCTACTGATTTCCCTTCTTTGCTCAAGTATTTGGAACCAAAAATCAGGAAGGGAATCGGTGGTGTTCTATTGTCTTGCTTCAAACCAAAAAACGGTGGTGGTTGTGCCTCTGTTCTACCAAGAAAAAAAGAAGTGATGTTTTCTGGTTTTGAGTCCTCTTACATGGTTTCGGTTGATTTTCGAACAAACCTTTATTTTTCCTTGTTTTCCTCTTTCTTGTTTGAGATTTTGGAGCCAAATCTAAGGAAAACAGGTGCTTGCTATACCTGTTCGAAATCATACAGAGAGAGAGGCTGATTTGAGGCTGAGAAAATTGTTGTGGAAAAGAAACTGTAAAAGGTTACTAATTAACCTTAACTTTAATTAATGTCAAAATTAGTTTTTGTTGACTGATTTAGGTTGAGGATAAGTGTTGGTGGAGGTGGTAGAAGGAATTACGGTTGATTTATTTTCTGTGTGTGTTGGTGGCGGTTACATAGTAGGGAAATTATGAGTTATTGGTGGTTGTTGTGGCTGCAAAAGGGAAAGGAATTAGGGTTAACTCCTTGTTAAATTAGGGTTATTCTGATTTGGGGGCTGATTTGGAAAAAAAATAAGGGAGGGTGGTGTTGTAAACGGTGGCGACAGATAAATAAAAGTTAGGGTTTTAGAGGTTGTGTGGGAATTTCATAATTACAGAAAAATGGGGGGATAAAATGTAAATTAGGGAAGTTTTGGGCTAAATTTGGAAATTTGTAAAAGTTGGGGAAAATGTGTAAAATGGTGGGTGTTAGGGTGGAAATCGAAATTGGTAGAAGTTTGAGAGGGTTTTAATTAACTACTGTACTTTAAAGTTATTGCTTTCATTCAATGTTGTTATGTTATAAGTTGTACTATACTATTTAATGTTGTATAACATATGCTACTAATAAATAGACTAACCTTAGGTTAGTCAAATCCTATTAAACCCAAAACCAAAATGGGTTATGACTAGAAAGGCTACAAACGCCCAATTGGGAATTGGACCCAAAGCAAACCCAAAATAACTTGAATTTGAGTTGGACTTAATTTGAAACTGGAGCCCCAAAACCTAGATGGTCCTACTAGACCCATTGACTGAACCTTGAACTAATTTGGTGTTGACTAAAACTTAGATCAATTGACCAAATTGGAAGGTTAACCAGACATAAGTAAATCAACTAGATCCTTGACCAAGTCCAACCAGGAATAAGGCCCAAGCTAGTAACGTAAGATTTACTTAATAAGAGATGGGAAGGGGTTGTACTTGAGTTGGATCTGGGCTTGATTTATTAAACCCATTTAGGGGTCTTAAACCTAAATAAACTAAGCTGACTTAAGATAGTAAGTATAGGCCCAAATATTGGATTAGAAATACACTATAAATCAATCAAATTGGAATTTAATGGGAAAGAAAATAGGATTGAATAAACCTGTGAAGTGAATAGACAATCCAATATGGGCTGACTTTTAGTTAATAAGAAGTTAAAATTACTTAAGCTATGTCTTTGCTTAAGCTTGGGAAAAGGAGCTTATAGTTGTCTAGTAAAAGACTATTAATTGTTGGTTTAATGAAATCTTATGGATGAATAAGAAATTAGATGACTTAAGTTATAAGTCTTCGATTAGGTTTTTGAAGGAGGATTCTTATAGTTGATGAAGAACTAATTGAAAGTTATGTCAATGGGTTATTGTAATTAAGGCATGAAAGTAAAGTTAATTAACATCGATCTAACTTAGAAGAAATAGAAATTGATTAAATGAGAAGTGGATTGGGCCAATTGGGCCTAATTCACAAGAAGGTTAGAAACAAGGGTATGAGGATATAAGTTACATCTATGATGATAGATTCTCAAAGAGAAGTTATAATTATTTGTTAGGAGATTAACTGAGGTTTAATGATTTGAATCCACCATATGGTTATTCATGTTAGTTAAAGTTAAAGTAATTATTAAAATTAACCTAACCTATGTAAAGTATCCTTGTAAGGATTTTGTTAGGGATAACTGGTAATTCTTTTGAATATAGTTGGTGGAACTGACAAGTAGAGTGAATAAAACACACTGAAACAAAGGATATGATAAATTAACAATTCTCTCCTTTCCAATCTAGGATTTGAACAAGGGAATGCACATGGCTAGATTTGGATGATTAGATGTACAAAGTTAGATCGGATCGTTAGACGCACATGGCTATAGCATTTTATATAGGCTACGAATTCCAGGTATGTTATCATGACACCTGAATGCCCCGAGGTTGCCTTGGGTTTGTGTGATTGTTTGAATGGTTGATAAGAAGATATGTATGTTTATTTAACAATATGGTTAAATTAGCATGTGATGTGCTTATGTGTGACAAGAAGATATTTATGTTAATCTGGCAGTATGATTGTACTAACAGTGGATACGAAAGATATGTTGGAATGCTATGTTATTGTTGTGTCTTGAACATTTATGTAAACTTACATAAAACAAGTAATACTATACACTATATGGTATGAAGAAAACTTGTGAAATGGTGATCAAGGAAACATGTTAAATGTTGGATTTGTTATCCACTATATACAATACCTAAGTACATTTACTTAGGCAAAAATATGGAGGACCGTTATTAAATGGTAAAGGTTAATGAATCAAGTATTCAGGAGGTAAGTTACCTAAGCACAATTATTAGGTAACCATGATGGTGACCATTATTAAAAGGTGGGCTTGGGTATTTTATGTGAGAAATCCAGGTTGACTTTGTCGCATGTTGTGTACACTAGTAGATGTTATAATGTGCTCATCTACATGTTGGTAAGTCCATATAGTCTTAATGGGACGTTGGCCGGGTCACCCCAACTGGTGTGGGCTACTTTGTAATAGGGAGATGTGTCATCCTAACCATGATGATACATTACAATTATGGGATAATGAATATGGGATATAAGCTACCCTACAGTATGCTTATGTATTCAATATATATTATGAGATAACGAACGAAACCATAAATTCCACAATTGGTGGCACAAGTACCTTGAGGGCTTAAACAATAACATGAGCTCAAGACTGGTTCCTTGCTAACCTTTATATGTTTATTATTATCGGAGCTTACCAGCAGTTTTGATATGTTTATGTTTAACTGAGGTTATTTGTGGATGATGTGTGTAGTTCTTAGGTTTATATTGTTGAAACTTTCTTGTGACTAACATGTAGAATCTCTATATGTTTATTATTATTTGAGCTTACCTATGATTGGTGTATGTAACCCAAGTTAATAACATAATTGGTGAATATTACTTGGTTTTAGCATCATTATATACATGAATGATTTAGAATGGAATATTGAATGAAATAAATTGGTGTGCATGTTAATTTCGACCAAGTAACCTAAGTGGAAACTGAAGGGGTTCTAGGGTTGTATAATAACATACTTAGCGGTTGGGATGACCCCTCAACCAATGTTTTTACAGGTTTGAAGATAAAGACACTCAACTGGAGAGCAGGGTTGGGTAGATTGGGCTGGTAATTTTGAAGTTGTTACTATTTTGATTATGGTTACAATTGTAATATAAGGACAAGTAATGTAAATGTTATGGTAACTATATCCAATCATGCACATCGATTGTATAGTTTAAGGTTCCCTAGTTGTACAGCAGGTGTGCTACGGCGGTGACATTTTGTAGGTTAAATTCCGCTGCTAATTAATATTAGATTGTTTAGTATGAATTATAGGGACCGCACAGGATGTAATGATTTAGAGATAAGGGATGTTACAAAAGTGGTATCAGTGTAACAGCCTAGTATCCCACTGCTGTGATATTGTCCGCTTTGGCACGTAGGCCGCACGGTTTTGTTCCTTTTCACCATAGGCCCTACAACAATGAGAGGTATCCCCACCCATATAAGGAGTGGTTCGTTCTACCCGCCAATCGATGTGGGAGGTAAACCTCAAGGATATTACACTGGGTGGGGGTACCTCTCCTTGTTATGAGGCCTTTTGGGGATTCCTTTACAGTGTAATACCCTTAAGGTTCACCTACCACATCGATTGGAAGGGAGAACAAACCACTCCTTATATGGGTGGGGATACCTCTCCTTGTTGTGAGGCCTTTTGGGGCTAGGAAACCCCTAGAACAAAACCGTGCGGCCTGCGTGCCAAAGTAGACAATATCACAATAGTGGGATACTGGGGTGTTACAGTTGGTATCAGAGCCAGACTTAGGTCGGTGTGCCGGTGGGCCCGTGAGGGCGCTGGACTCCCAAGGGGGGTGGAGTGTAATACCCTTGAGGTTTACCTCCCACATTAATTAGAGAGGAGAATGAACCACTCCTTATATGGGTAGAGATACATTTCCTTGTTGTGAGGCCTTTTGGGGCTAGGAAACCCCAAGAACAAAACCATGCGGTCTGCGTGCCAAAGCGGAAAATATCACAACAGTGGGATACTGGACTGTTACAGTTGGTATCAGAGCCAGACCCAGGTCGGTGTGCTGGTGGGCCCATGAGGACGCTGGGCTCCCAAGGGGGGGGTGGAGTGTAATACCCTTGAGGTTTACCTCCCACATTGATTGGAGGGGAGAACGAACCACTCCTTATATGGGTGGGGATACCTCTCCTTGTTGTGAGGCCTTTTGGGGCTAGAAAACGCCAGGAACAAAATTGTGCGACTTGTGTGCCAAAGTGGACAGTATCACAACAGTGGGACACTGGCCCATTACAGTTGGTAATAGAGCCAGACCCAGGTCGGTGTGCTAGTGGGCCCGCGAGGGCGCTGGGCTCCCAAGGGGGGTGGAGTGTAATACCCTTAAGATTTACCTCCCACATTGATTGGAGGGGAGAACAAACCACTCCTTATATGGGTGGGGATACCTCTCCTTGTTGTGAGGCCTTTTGGGGCTAGGAAACCCCAAGAACAAAACCGTGCGGCCGTCCCCGTTGCGCAATATCTTTTCTTCGCATTCCCAAATGTTAGGGTTTCTGGTACCCCGAGCTTCCCGGTTACAATAAGCATAAATAACCATCTCTCAACATCTTCTTCTAAACCTCACTTACCAGATCTTTATGTTTATACTCTACTCATCTCATTTGCCCGTCTACTCTTTGAAAGTTGCTTTGTCCATAATATGCATCCTGGTCGTCTCTAAAAATAAAAATTGTGCCGCCTGCGTGCCAAAGCGGACAATATCAAAATAGTGGGATACTAGGCTGTTACAGTTGGTATCAGAGTCAGACCCAGGTCGGTGTGCTGGTGGGCCCGCGAGTACGGTGGGCACCCAAGGGGGGTGGAGTGTAATACCCTTAACGTTTACCTCCCTCATCAATTGGAGGGGAGAATGAACCACTCCTTATATGGATGAGGATACCTCTCCTTGTTGTGAGGCCTTTTGGGGCTAGGAAACCCCAGGAACAAAACCGTGCGGCCGTCCCCGTTGCGCAATATCTTTGCTTCGCATTCCCAAATGTTAGGGTTTCTGGTACCCCGAGCTTCCAGGTTACAACAAGCATAAATAACCATCTCTCAACATCTTCTTCTAAACCTCACTTACCAGATCTTTATGTTTATACTCTACTCATCTCATTTGCCTGCCTACTCTTTGAAAGTTGCTTTGTACATAATCTGCATCCTAGTCGTCTCTGGAAAAAAATTATCGTGTGACCTGCGTGCCAAAGCAGACAATATCACAATAGTGGGATACTGGTCTGTTGTGGTTGGTATCAGAGCCAAACCCTGGTTGGTGTGCCAGTGGGCCCGCGAGGGAGCTGGGCTCCCAAGGGGGGTGGAGTGTAATACCCTTAAGGTTTACCTCCCACATTGATCGGAGGGGAGAACAAACCACTCCTTATATGGGTGGGGATAACTCTCCTTATAGTGAGACCTTTTGGGGTTAGGAAACCACAGGAAAAAGTCGTACGGCTTGAGTGCCAAGGTGGACAATGGTGGGATACTGGGCTGTTACAGTTGGTATCAGGGCGAGACTCATGTCGGTGCGCCTGTGGGCCCGCAAAGGCGCTGGGCTCCTAAGGGGGGTGGAGTGTAATACCCTTGAGGTTTACCTCCCACATCGATTGAAGGGGAGAATGAACCACTCCTGAAAAGGGTGGGGATACCTTTCATTGTTGTAAGGCCTTTTGGGGCTAGGAAACCCCAGAAATAAAACCGTGTCGCCTGCATGCCAAAGCGGACAATATCACAATAGTGGGATTGTAACACCCCTACCGCTAATATCATCATTACTGTACAATACTTACCTTCGTAGCGGACATTACATACTCAACGTCGGGTGTACAATGCCGTTAGTCACCCACGTGACTAACAAGGCGAGTTACAATCCTACATACTATCGGTCTGATGAATGTGAACATACCGAGTACTCTACACAATACAATAATTCCCATTGCATACTCAACCATAATTCCATTACAACTCCAATACATTACTATACCGAGTATACTCTAATCCTTGAATTACCGATACCGTTCGGACTTCCAAATTCGCATTACAATACAAGTACAAATCCCTACTGTACAACTACCCACGCTTACGTAGCAGTCCCCATCCTACTCTCTCGAACGGTGATCAGCTTCGAGTACCTGCACACTAAAAACGGTCCCCCTAAGGGGTCAGCTTACGCTGCATATGAAATTCGCATATACCGCGTGCTAACCGCGGTACGCCGATTACTTTAGGTCGGATATACATGGAGTTCATTTTACATGCTTACATACATACAAATACTACACAATACCTTCAACAATACTTACATACACATACAAGGTTCAATACCTGCCAAGGAAGGCAATTCTATAGTCAACCGTTCATACTACTTATTTATTCGATACTCTTTCGTTGCGTTACTCATTACACTATTCGTACTAGGTTTGATACTCGCTACACTACTCATACTCATTCCTTATTCTTGCATACTCATCACTCCATGTTCAGTACCTTACTCGTACACGATCCTTACTCTGTACATGTTACTCTACTTGTGTTACTTGCTACTCTATACTCCATACTTACTCACACATACCCAATACTCAGTACTTACTCATACTTACTCAATACTCGGTACTCATTACATACTCATACTCACTTCTAACTCAGTACTCATTACTTAATAATACATACACAATACTCATTACTCATTACTTTGGTCTCTGGGCGGAGTCATACACAAGACTCGCCACCGGACCTACAATACGAGGGCTATACGCTTAGCTCCTCAAATACTCTCATGTCCGTTTTTACCAGACTACTCAAATTCCCAACACTCTTCTCTCAGAGTATATTACAATCTCATGGATTAGCCTAGAAGTATCTCTCTCGATAACCTCTGCTAGCTTAGGGAATTACCACCGTCTAGTATCCTCAGATTTAAGGGTTTCCCCAACATATCGAATACTCTCTCGTTCGGGGCATACTTACATCAGTCGGGTGCTCTCATAATGGGTCGACTAATTACTAAGGGGTGTGGAGATCCCTCATCATTCTTTACTACTCTCATTGTTCATGTTTTGCACCAAGATTAATTCCTCTATTAGAGGTTACTTATATACTTCCACTACTTTATTTGTGGATCGTTCAACTCGGTTCTCCTACCGTCATCGGAAGGTTATTACTCCCATACACTCTCTCACATTCTAGTGAGTTTCGTTGGGTTGCGTTATCGTTTGTTGATTCGTTAGTTCAGTGCGTTGCTACGGTTCCATTAGTTCACAACATGACTCTTACTACGAGCCACTACACCACAAGACTCATCTATGAGTCGTACTACGCACCAAACGAAGTCACACAATCAATCAAGAAGGGTTAGCTCACACAACATACAGCAAGACATATAATGAAAGGCAATAAACCGTTTTCATGCTTTAGTCTTGATTAGCCGGCATACAGCACACAAATCAACGTAACTCGGTTAGCATACGGGGCATGACAAAATCATACCTTTCACCGGAGTTAGCTCTACCGTGTGTTCCCTCGTTCCTTGGTTCACATTTGTTCCACTGATAATGTTCCAATCATTATTATTAATACTATACTCTTTCGGTACACAAATAATTACTATTCCCGTACTTACCCCGTTATCCCGGTATTCTTAATGTTCTCATACTCTCAACCTACTTAATTACTTTTCATACTTGTTTTCCTACTCCCATGCTTACTTCCTTACCATTGTTGTCACATTAATGGTATATTACTAAGGTCCTTTATTTATGTACTTACCTACATACATACATACATATGATTACTATGGTACTACTATTTTTGTTTATAAGTTAGGGCCGTCCGACCCCCGTCCGACCCAAGCCCTGGGTCGGACCATTCCAGTAGGTTTACGTCCTCTGAAATTCTTCCCGTCCAACCCAGCACTGTTCCGTCCGACCCATACTCCTCTGGGTCGGACCGTTCCAGAAAGTTTTCGTTTTGTTATCCTAGCCCTGTCCGACCCACGTCCGACTCACCTTCTGGGTCGGACGAAGTCAGAATGTTTACGTCCCGCTACTCATGCCTTGTCCGACCCACGTCCGACTCACCGTCTGGGTCGGACGAAGTCAGAACATTGCTACAGACTTGTTTTTCTTTCCCAATTTCACCCATTGCTTCCCCAAACTTCCTACATACATCCTAACATGGTTTAACACCAATTAGGCCCTCTAAATCACCTTAATTCATCCACCAAATCCATTACTAAATCCATCAATTAACTTACACAATTCCCTCACTTTTCTAACCCATGTAACAGTTTTTGTAACACTTATGCTACAGATTTTACCATTCAATTCTCCCATCCAATACTTCCTCAATCATGCCATTCCAAGCATTCTAAATACCTCTCCTTACCATGCCAATTCATTCCTAGCCATTACACTACCTACACCCAAGTTCCAACACTCATTTACAAATCCTGCACATCAACTTCTTTCTAGTTCCACAATGCATCTTGGTACCTCTCTTGCTACAGATTTTACATCCTAATACTCTCATACCACAATTACCATTCCATGGTCATTAAACACCTTTACTAAATCCAATTCTCACCTTGGTTCTCCCATTCACCAAGTCATTCTTAATACACAATTCCTACTAAAATTTCGCCATAGTTCACCTACTTTCCTTACATCCTCAAATACACATTCTCTCATCAAGTTCAACCTAAAGCTAGCCACACCCAACAAGGGTCCTACCAGCACACAAGGTTTATACAAAATCTTAATACACCAATACTTTTTCAATCCCAATGCTAACACACCATTACTTTCTGCAATAGCATGATAATACACATACACCATTCATTTGGCTCTAAGGCCTACAATTCCACATTTTTGCTCACAAATATCCAAACCTTCACAACTACAATACTAGTACAATAGTTTAGGTTCTTTTATATGTTTACCCATTCCCATTACACTAATGCATTAAATTAAGCATTAAGAAGGAGCTCTTACCTTGAGCTTATATTTTCCTTCTTTCTTTTCCATTTCTCTTCTTCCTCTCTTGCTTGTACCAATCGGTCAAATGGGAATGGAGTTATCAAACTCCATCCCAACACCCAAGAACACAAGAATGCATTTAATTATCCTTCTAAACCCTTAAAGAATGCTAATTCAAATAAAAGGGCTTAGAGCACAAGTTAGGGTTTTACCTTTGGAGATCTTTGAGAGGGATTCTCACCCTTGAATCAAGAAGGGGATTACTCCACCGTTGGAGGGTTGAAAAAATGCTCCAAAGCAAGAGAAAAACAAGGTAAGAGAGAGAGGCAAAATCGGCCATTCAAAGAGATGGAGAAATATGAGGTCTTTCATGGAGATTTTTACCTTGTTGGAAAGGGGAGACTCCAAGCTCCACAATGGCGTTCTTTTCTCTTCAAATGGGGAAAACCCATGGAGATGAAGTTGCTCATTTTCGGATTTTGAAAAGATAGAAATGTAGAGCTTGAGGAGGGGAGTTCAAATATGTATTTTATTTTACATTTGGAGCTCAAGTGAAGCTAGAGCATGAGGGAGAAAGGAGGCTGCCATGAGAGAGCTGCAAAATCACTGCAAGGGGGAGAAGAAGGAGAGTCTCACGATGGGGGAAGGAAAGAATAGGAGAGAGAGAAGAAAATGAGGGGAGAGAGGGCTACTTTTACTTTTTGTACTTTTACCTTTTTGCTTTTTGATTTACTTATTTGTTACTTGTGTGTGTGAGAGAGAGAGGGCTGTCTACAACAGTAAAAATCGGCCCCCACTGTTATACTAGTTGGAGCATTTTTCGTCTTTTACAGAAAACGATCGTTATTTTACCCGGTTTAGTTACTATTCACTAACCGGGCCCGTTTTCCAGAATTTTTCGTTTCTTTAATTTTAATGGACATTAAGCTTCCATTAATGTTTATTTATAGTTATTTAATGAACTATAATTTTTACGGGTTCGTTTGACCACTTAAAATCACGTTTTCGGGTTTCCTTGAAAAACGTGCGATAAAGCTCTATTAGCGTTTTAATACATTCTTGGATCCGTTTTCTTCGGGAATCGTTCCCGTATACTAATTAGGCATGAATAAGCCGGGAATCCTTACGATACTATAACCGAGGTCCCGTACCTCCTATGGTTATTTAACGCTTGTTTTAGCGTTTTCCGCTTTCCAAGCGTTTTTCTCATTTCTTTGGATTTATTTTACCAAAATTACTTAGGCACTATTAGGCCCTTAAATACTATATTAAAATATTCTAATCACCATATTTAAGTTCGGGGTATTTCAATCTACCCCCCTTAAAGAACTTTGCCATCAAAGTTGGTGAATATAATATGTTACTCGTACATATACTCTATGCTAAGGTTATGACCTCTACATATAACTCGTCAAACTCCAAGTGTCTGACATGATGCATATGCGCATAACAGCATGTCACTGCATGCATAGCAATCAAAAATATCCGTTTTACTCTCCAAGGGGGTCCATCGCAGACAATTAGGTACAATCCTCCCCAATGGCGAGTGATCCCTCAGGTAGCGGTCACGTTTGAACACTTACGCTTTCTGGTTCACGGCCGTCATGACTTGAGCACTTACGCTTTCTGGCTCTACGGTCCTTTGGCTCTGATCAAATTCATTTGCACATATAGAGATCCTCAGGCACTTACTCATACTTACTTACTCATACTTACATACTACTCATACTTACTCGGGGCTACGCCGCCCCAGTGCCTTTGGAAAAATACAAAACCAAACTGTCACCGCACGAACGGTGCAGTGGTTTTAAACTACTCTACACTTCCACAGACTCAAAACTAGCTTCACCTCCTATGGTTTCGACCGGATACCCGTGCCTAGGCATGGAAGATCCACTAGTGCCCGTGGGAGCGGTTTTAAAACCGATCCTCATTCTCAAGTTTGAAGAAAACGTTGTACCAAATTAGTTTTGGAAATTCATTTTGAAAACTTTGCATACATCTCCCAATTCCAATTTATGATGATTATTCCTATTACTAGTGTTATTATTGTGGCACTTAAGGGAGCTTCCAGAGTCCTTCAACCCCAATGTGATCAGCATTGTGGTGTTGAGTTATCCTTCCACTCCAATTGTGTTCGGCTTCCCTTGATCGCTAGCAAATCAAGTTCCACTTCCCACCTCAATACAAACAGACAGATTGTCAACATCATTTCGTTTTCTATCTTTTTAATCTTGCTACTCATAATCATACACATACATTTTCCAATTTATATGATTCACTTACTTACTTACTAATCATCTCATCAACTATTACTACATCATCTCCAACTATTGTACTCAAGAAATTCATGGGTGTAATATCCCATTAATTTGCTATACCAAATTTATACTCATAAAATACATCGGTTGTATACCGATTTATACTCATTACATACATCGGTTCCAAACCAATTTATACTCCTCAAGTCTCCCATACATACTCATTCCTCATACTATTACCCATCGGGGTTCTCATTCCCCTGGAGTTTCTCTACTCCTTTTCCTATACTTGCTTCTCAAATTACCACAATTACACGATGAGTGAATACAAATGTTTATGTAACATAAGTATCGACCATCAAAACGAATTCTCTTGCGCTATGCGCATTGTAGTTTACGCACCTATCACGTAAAACATACATTTCGCGGTTTCGCTCTACCCCCTTAAAAGGGATTACGCCACGTAATATACCATGTGTCATCATTGGACATTGGTCGAAGGCATTCAGCCGTCATGGAGTGGTTTAGCTTCCATGCGGTCTATTATACAATGTTCCTTGATCAATGGGTCTTAACCGTATTACCGGTTAGTCCCTTCATCAAGAAATTCCATCGGAGTTTATTTAACTCTTAACCAGGTTCAGTTCTAGCCTAAATGGCTTCAAGGCATTGATGATTGACCTTTTATCACTAGGTGTATTTCACTTAGAATTTTGGGCCCGCTAGCTTCTGCTGCGTGACTCTGATAGCTAGGGTTATTCGCCTTCTTGTTATCCTTAACATCACCTTTTTAACCCTCTTTTCATGGGAATAAGGTTTGTTCCATCGAGCGTGGTATTATCTTACCGTGCGTGAACTCAATGAGTTTTAGATTTGTAACCAGCTCTCTGGCAATCTATATACATTCTGTTGTGTTTGGTAGTGATCATTCACTTGACTCCTCCAACTTATTGTCGGGTGAGGTTAAGTCATACTTAGTTGTAGTGCTCTCTATTTGTTGGTAGCTTCTGAATATACCAGTTTCCCTGGTTCATCACAAGTATTCTTTACTTGTATGACCTTGCATTTTCGATGCGTCAGTCCTTGTGACTTTCTTAAGTATCCTTTCACTTTTATTTCTATGGAATTCACATCTTGTGATTGTTGGTGTGTTTCACACTCTTGTGCTCTTTGACCTAGGCCGCACGGGTTGTATCTAAGCTTTTGCTCAACTGGTTTATACCATGTTCACTGGTGAAAGGAAGAATTACTACTACTACATTTTCCATATTCCTAGCTATCCACTAGATCATTAACTACATAAGTGAATACCAAAACACTCAGTCTACAGAGTGCAGAGGCGTAACTCTTGGCAGTAGCTCTCTTATGTGATCGCAATAGGACTGATCGTTACCCTTCAGGTGGTGCTTCATCATTTGGTGCAGACTTCTGGCTTGTTGCCCGGTCTGTCTACCATCTTGTATTTAACTCCATAGTATTGGGTGATTATATACATATACTGGTCGCCTGCTGCGTACCATGTTCTTACTGATTCACAGTATTGGTTTACCTGGCCTCCGCTGTTGCTAGTTTCAGCTCATGCATTTCTATCATTTAGACTATGATTATGTTCCTTCTGAACCGATTACTCCTTGGTTGTGAACAATTGCTGTTGAAGCTTATTTCACATTGCTTGGCAATCATTGTATGCTCAAGCTTAACAACATTAGTAGTTCTGAAAGGGATATATTTCACGACAGTTACTGATGGTATCCCCTTCTTGGGATCCATGTGTTCACCGCTCTTGCGGTCTCACATTTATGAGGGGCGTCCTCATTCATCGATTGTTACTCTTTCATCGGTGCCGTCCTTGACAGCTTTCCATATGGTTCACAATGGTTTTGCAACCGTTGGGTTGTGTGGTAATAGTTTCATGGCTTACTAGCCATGTTGCCTAGAGCTCTGCTCATCATAGGTCGTTCACAAGTGGTTACTCTCCATAAGACATTGCTGGGTTTGGAGGTGATACTGGGCTCCATGATAAGATCGTCGCATCACGCTTCCGTTTGTTGGAGACCCTTTTGTATCTTGGTATTGATCGATACTATTTATTAAGTTGGGATATCCCCTATCAAGTGGGATCCCTTCGGTGTTCTAACAGGATGTTCGTTCCGATTGTGGTGTTTTTACCATGATATCTCGTTCAACTGTGTTGACTTGATACCCTTTATGGATTGCTCCTGGGTAGTACTGATTATATGGCAGCATCTGGCTGACATTTATGAGTATGTTCGGTTTATTGTCCTACCTTGCGGTTCTGGATCTGAGTTATCCGTTGAGGGTTGTAACGTCTCCCGTTCTTAGGGTAGACCATTGGTGTTTTTCCTTATGTTATAACGGATTTGATATCCCTTCCGGTGATGAATGGTATTTCTGGTACCTTATAACATCACCCTGTGTGTTTGTGGTAGTTGTTCTGGGAATTCTATCCCGTTCATTGAACACTGCTGTGTTAATGTTAGGCATTTGCCTTACTGTGCTTAGACTGGGTACTCCTTCCAGTCATCATGCTTTACTTTAATTTATTCAAGACATATTCAATGTCTTTATTCAGTTGTTAGTGCTTCTCGCACTTTAACTCTTAATCATCCTCCTGTAGTAGGTTCTTGACTCCTTAGCTTGTAAGCTTATCTGAGTTCCCTTTGCTCGTTCGAGGTATCCAACTATTCTGGTTGAATTTGCTTATGGTCCGTAGAACAGAGTTGACTACTTCCCGTGTTTCGTACACTACATGTATACGTACGTGGGGTACCGTCTTGGCACGTTACCACTTACCCAACTATCTGTCAGGCCCGCAAGCTCCTTCGGAGTGCGGTCGTCCCACATCCCGTATTTGGGTACACTCGTAGTGCTCGTCACACGCCTAGGTGAAGTATTCTATTGCCAACTCCTCTTGTATCATTCTATGATACTCACCGTAATTCTGTCTGTTTGGTTTTAAAAATCCAAGGTTTAAAGGAGAGTTTGTGGTTTTGAAGAAAAATTTGGGTTTTGAAATAACAGTTCGGTGTTAAAAGGAATTCTTCATGGCGTTGCCATGATCGAGGTCTTGACCAAGTTCAGCTTCTCGCTAACCGGTATACTCTTAATACAATGGTCGGGCCGTTAGGCCTTTCCGAGGTCTCATTGTTTAATCCTTAGGATTGGTATTCCTATATTTGCCCCATCCATCATAGCGGTACTTTAGCAAGTATTTGCGGGTTGTTAATAGTCTTTCAACCGCCTTGTAGTGCTGCACTTGCCCTAGGCAAGTGCGCGGGTAGGTTTTTTTTCGGTTAACGTATACCAGTTACGGTATCGTTTCCATCCATAATTGGTGGTTTTATTAGGTCTTCATTTGATCTTTTGATCTCGGTGATCGATCTCCTGAGTCGCTTCTCAGTATACTTGACATGGTTGTCGTCAGTCCGGGTGTCTCACACCTTCACTGTGGTTAACGAGACTTGGCTTATCCTTAGGAACCATTTTGTGGTCCTATAGGTGTAAGTTCTATGAATACTTTCATAGCTATCCAAACCATGTTTGTTCGGTTATTATTGCCTCTTGGCTTGTAGGTTTGGTATTAATCCAACCTCAACTAGTTCCTTAGTCGGTTTGTATACCGTTATCGGTATTATCAAACATTACAGTCCGTAGACTCTCTTGTCTCGGGCTTGCTACTCTATCTTCCTTGTTTCATTGCGCGATTGTGCTTCTCTTCTTGCTGGCTACTCATGGTTCTCGCGACTGCGAAGCATGTCGCCCCATGGTGCCATAAATTCCACTATCCTTTATTTAGGATCTTCAATCCTCCGCCATTATGTGCGGTCATCATCATTCAACGGGAACCGTCTTCGGGACTTCCAGTTCTTGGACTCTACCGTATGACAGGTTCTTTTTCTAATAAGGTTGTTCTTACAGCTGCCAGATCGGGTGTTACCCGAGTGTGAGAGGTCTTTCCATCTCTCTGGCGTTATTCTCCCAACTTATTACCGTGGGTTGCGGAGGGCGGGGTATGGTTGTTGTAGGTTTCCGGTTCACGCGGAAATTCCTAACTAGCGTACCTCACACGCTAACACTCAACCCTTAGCCCTAAGTCTCTACTTCCTAACTCGGTATTTACCTAAACTCGGTATTTCATCCATCAGAGCGATACTTCGCTCTGATACCACTTTTTGTAACACCCCTACCGCTAATACCGTCATTACTGTACAATACTTACCTTCGCAGCGGACATTACATACTCAACGGCGGGTGTACAATGCCGTTAGTCACCCACGTGACTAACAAGGCGAGTTACAATCCTACATACTATCGGTCTGATGAATGTGAACATACCGAGTACTCTACACAATACAATACTTCCCATTGCATACTCAACCATAATTCCATTACAACTCCAATACATTACTATACCGAGTATACTACAATCCTTGAATTACCGATACCGTTCGGACTTCCAAATTCGCATTACAATACAAGTACAAATCCCTACTGTACAACTACCCATGCTTACATAGCAGTCCCCGTCCTACTCCCTTGAATGGTGATCAGCTTCGAGTACCTGCACACTAAAAACGGTCCCCCTAGGGGGTCAGCTTACGCTGCATATGAAATTCGCATATACCGCGTGCTAACCGCGGTACGCCGACTACTTTAGGTCGGATATACATGGAGTTCATTTTACATGCATACATACATACATACTACACAATACATTCAACAATACTTACATACACATACAAGGTTCAATACTGCCAAGGAAGCAATTCTATAGTCAACCGTTCATACTACTTATTTATTCGATACTCTTTCGTTGCGTTACTCATTACACTATTCGTACTAGGTTCGATACTCGCTACTCTACTCATACTCATTCCTTACTCTTGCATACTCATCACTCCATGTTCAGTACCTTACTCGTACAGATCCTTACTCTGTACTCGTTACTATACTTGTGTATACTTGCTACTCTATACTCCATACTTACTCACACATACCCAATACTAGTACTTACTCATACTTACAATACTCGGTACTCATTACATACTCATACTCACTTCTTACTCAGTACTCATTACTTACTATACATACGCAATACTCATACTCATTACTTTGGTCTCTGGGCGGAGTCATACACAAGACTCGCCACCGGACCTACAATACGAGGGCTATACGCTTAGCTCCTCAAATACTCTTATGCCGTTTTTACCGGACTACTCAAATTCCCAACACTCTTCTCTCAGAGTATATTACAATCTCATGGATTAGCCTAGAAGTATCTCTCGATAACCTCTGCTAGCTTAGGGAATTACCACCGTCTAGTATCCTCAGATTTAAGGGTTTCCCCAACATATCGAATACTCTCTCGTTCGGGGCATACTTACATCAGTCGGGTCCTCTCATAATGGGTCGACTAATTACTAAGGGTGTGGAGATCCCTCATCATTCTTTACTACTCTCATGGTTCATGTTTTGCACCAAGATTAATTCCTCTATTAGAGGTTACTTATATACTTCCACTACTTTGTTTGTGGATCGTTCAATTCGGTTCTCCTACCGTCATCGGAAGGTTATTACTCCCGTACACTCTCTCACATTCTAGTGAGTTTCGTTGGGTTGCGTTATCGTTTGTTGATTCGTTAGTTCAGTGCGTTGCTACGGTTCCATTAGTTCACAACATGACTCTTACTACGAGCCACTACACCACAAGACTCATCTATGAGTCGTACTACGCACCAAACGAAGCCACACAATCAATCAAGAAGGGTTAGCTCACACAACATACAGCAAGACATATAATGAAAGGCAATAAACCGTTTTCATGCTTTAGTCTTGATTAGCCGGCATACAGCACACAAATCAACGTAACTCGGTTAGCATACGGGGCATGAGAAAATCATACCTTTCACCGGAGTTAGCTCTACCGTGTGTTCCCTCGTTCCTTGGTTCACACTTGTTCCACTGATAATGTTCCAATCATTATTATTAATACTATACTCTTACGGTACACAAATAATTACTATTCCCGTACTTACCCCGTTATCCCGGTATTCTTAATGTTCTCATACTCTCAACCTACTTAATTACTTTTCATACTTGTTTTCCTACTCCCATGCTTACTTCCTTACCATTGTTGTCACATTAATGGTATATTACTAAGGTCCTTTATTTATGTACTTACCTACATACATACATACATATGATTACTATGGTACTACTTTTTTTTTATAAGTTAGGGCCGTCCGCCCACCGTCCGACCCAAGCCCTGGGTCGGACCATTCCAGTAGGTTTACGTCCTCTGAAATTCTTCCCGTCCGACCCAGCACTGTTCCGTCCGACCCATACTCTCTGGGTCGGACCGTTCCAGAAAGTTTCGGTTTTGTTATCCTAGCCCTGTCCGACCCACGTCCGACTCACCTTCTGGGTCGGACGAAGTCAGAATGTTTACGTCCCGCTACTCACGCCTTGTCCGACCCACGTCCGACTCACCGTCTGGGTCGGACGAAGTCAGAACATTGCTACAGACTTGTTTTTTCCCAATTTCACCCATTGCTTCCCCAAACTTCCTACATACATCCTAACATGGTTTAGCACCAATTAGGCCCTCTAAATCACCAATCCACCAAATCCATTACTAAATCCATCAATTAACTTACACACTTCCCTCACTTCTTTTCCAACCCATGTAACAGTTTTTGTTACACTTATGCTACAGATTTTACCATTCAATTCTCTCATCCAATACTTCCTCAATCATTGCCATTCCAAGCATTCTAAATACCTCTCATTACCATGCCAATTCATTCCCTAGCCATTATACTACCTACACCCAAGTTCCAACACTCGTTTTACAAAATCCTGCATCACTTCTTTCTAGTTCCACAATGCATCTTGGTACCTCTCTTGCTACAGATTTTACATCCTAATACTCTCATACCACAATTACCATTCCATGGTCATTAAACACCTTTACTAAATCCAATACTCACCTTGGTTCTCCCATTCACCAAGTCATTCTTAATACACAATTCCTACTATAATTTCACCATAGTTCACCTACTTTCCTTACATCCTCAAATACACATTCTCTCATCAAGTTCAACCTAAAGCTAGCCACACCCAACAAGGGTCCTACAAGCACACAAGGTTTATACAAAATCTTAATACACCAATACTTTTTCAATCCCAATGCTAACACACCATTACTTCCTGCAATAGCACGATAATACACATACACCATTCATTTGGCTCTAAGGCCTACAATTCCACATTTTTGCTCACAAATATCCAAACCTTCACAACTACAATACTAGTACAATAGTTTAGGTTCTTTTTATGTTTACCCATTCCCATTACACTAATGCATTAAATTAAGCATTAAGAAGGAGCTCTTACCTTGAGCTTATATTTTTCCTTCTTTCTTTTCCATTCTCTTTCCTCTCTTGCTTGTACCAATCGGTCAAATGGGAATGGAGTTATCAAACTCCATCCCAACACCCAAGAACACAAGAATGCATTTAATTATCCTTCTAAAACCTTAAAGAATGCTAATTCAAATAAAAGGGCTTAGAGCACAAGTTAGGGTTTTACCTTTGGAGATCTTTGAGAGGGATTCTCACCCTTGAATCAAGAAGGGGATTACTCCACCATTGGAGGGTTGAAACAATGCTCCAAAGCAAGAGAAAAACAAGGTAAGAGAGAGAGGCAAAATGGCCACAAAGAGATGGAGAAATATGAGGTCTTTCATGGAGATTTTACCTTGTTGGAAAGGGGAGACTCCAAGCTCCACAATGGTGTGCTTTTCTCTTCAAATGGGGAAAACCCATGGAGATGAAGTTGCTCATTTTCGGATTTTGAAAAGATAGAAATGTAGAGCTTGAGGAGGGGAGTTCAAATATGTATTTTATTTTACATTTGGAGCTCAAGTGAAGCTAGAGCATGAGGGAGAAAGGAGGCTGCCATGGAAGCCATGAGAGAGCTGCAAAATCGCTGCAAGGGGGAGAAGAAGGAGAGTCTCACGATGGGGGAAGGAAAGAATAGGAGAGAGAGAAGAAAATGAGGGGAGAGAGGGCTACTTTTACTTTTTGTACTTTTACCTTTTTGCTTTTTGATTTACTTATTTGTTACTTGTGTGTGTGTGAGAGAGGGCTGTCTACAACAGTAAAAATCGGCCCCCACTGTTATACTAGTTGGAGCGTTTTTCGTCTTTTACAGAAAACGCTCGTTATTTTACCCGGTTTAGTTACTATTTACTAACCGGGCCCATTTTCCAGAATTTCTCGTTTCTTTAATTTTAATGGACATTAAGCTTCCATTAATGTTTATTTATAGTTATTTAATGAACTATAATTTTTTCGGGTTCGTTTGACCACTTAAAATCACGTTTTCGGGTTTCCTCGAAAAACGAGCACTAAAGCTCTATTAGCGTTTTAATACATTCTTGGATCCGTTTTCTTCGGGAATCGTTCCCGTATACTAATTAGGCATGAATAAGCCTTAGAAATCCTTACGATACTATAACCGAGGTCCCGTACCTCCTATGGTTATTTAACGCTTGTTTTTGCGTTTTCCGCTTTCCAAGCGTTTTTCTCATTTCTTTTGGATTTATTTTCCTTACCAAAATTAATTAGGCACTATTAGGCCCTTAAATACTATATTAAAATATTCTAATCACCATATTTAAGTTCGGGGTATTTCAGGGATACTGAGTTGTTATAGTTGGTGTCAGAGCCAGACCTAGGTCGGTGTGCCGGTGGGCCCGCGAGGGCGCTGGGCTCCCAAGGGGGTGGAGTGTAATACCCTTGAGGTTTACCTCCCACATCAATTAGAGGGGAGAACGAACCACTTCTTATATGGGCGGGGATACCTCTCCTTGTTGTGAGCCCTTTTGGGACTAGAAAACCCCAGGAACAAAACTGTGTGGCCTGCGTGCCAAAGCGGACAATATCACAAAAGTGAGATACTGGGCTATTACATGAAGTGATCAAGAGATCCGGAGTTATCTAAATTAAGATCCAAGAGGGAGCAGGGGAGAGAGGCCCTGGAGCCAAAGGTGTAACGACCCCTAAACCGGCCTAGGAGTTAGGGATGTTACACGCCGCGTGTCTATTACCTAACAACGCATGGCTCTAGCGCAAAAGGTTCCAAACTCAAATGAAGGTACTTGCATAAATTAGAAAATAGTTTACAATATCTCATTAACTGGAAATAAATGCAAATACAAATCATAGGCCCGAAGGCTACATAATCCGAAAGAGCGTTTAACGCGCAAAACCAAATACAAGTCTAGAAATAGTCTTAAACATGATTCATAATTCCATAAAGAATGAGGGAAGAAAGATTTCTCCAACTGCTCAATCTGCATAAATGAATAAAGGGGTGAGCTCAATAGCCCAGTGTACTGGTTAAAACGTATATCAGCAAGTGTACTGGTCTATCGTAGCAAGTTTTCCTAGGTAGTATTTCCTAGGTTATCGAACGAAAGGAGGATGTGTCTAGTTTAAATCTTTAATCTACCGACTAATAAAATGTAGAAAAATAACAATAATAAATTGGGGTTTGAATGCAGAAACTAAATAAGTAAACAAACAGAAAACAAATAAAAGTGATTCTCTAACAATTCTAAAAAGGGTGAATCCTGGTTTACTATTTCTTCCTAGTTTATCAATTCCCTTTCTGAGTGTTTTCTAAATTCTAGATTGCAACCTCAAATCTAAATGAATCTAAAACCGGTCTCCCGCAAGATAGATTCTTACTAGCAATTCCCAAATCCTAACTCTGGTTACAAATTTACAAATTAACTAGTAGCATTAACGGTTAATCTGGTTTCTAGTAAGTTAATCCCCAGGAATTGCCATCTGTAGTTTCACTGGTAATATTCCTAAGGTCTAATGAACGCCACAGTTCTCACTTGTAAGCAATTGATGCCAAATAAATTCAAGCAACAATTAATCACACGAGAATTCAATAATAAACTAGGAATAAAACTACAATTTGTATAGAACTTGTATTTAACAACTCAGGAAGAAAACCAATAAACTAGTTATCTATAGCAAACCAGTATTCTAACAACTACTCAGACATCGGAGACAAAGAAACAATAATAATAATAAAGAGATTAGAAAACATCGTATAATTGTGAAACGATGATGAATTCAGTCTCTGCCTTCTGCTCCGGTCTAACAAAACTGTATGTTGTTTCCTCTCTGTCTAACTGGTTGTGTGCGTGCGGCTAGGGTTTTGAATGGGAAGAATTCTCTCATGTGTATTTTTCTATATCAAAGATCTCATGCGGCTGGTGTATATCTAGGTCAAAACAAATCTCCCTCATTATATGCTCACGTGCAGCCCATGTACTATCAATGTGCAAATGATAATATAATCCATATGCTCACGTGAAGCCCATGACACATGTCCGGACACACCCTAAAATGCATCAGAAAGACTGTTTTTGTTCCCGTTTGATCTCGTCTTGATTGTGAAGTTCTAGACATACGTTCTTAGACCTTTTCATCAGCGTTTTTCTTCTGTTTACACATAAAACCACAAGTAAGTGAAGTTCTTTGCATATTATATAAGTTAACATATAAGTAAGGAATTTATCATTTAAACCAATAAAATATTAATCACATTAAGCATAGAAATATAGATAAATTCCGCACTTATCACCCAGTAAGCAGAAGACTTCCTCAAGGAAGCCCACTCAAAACAGAAGTCAGAAATTCACAAATCAGAGAGAAGCGTGTGTCACTTTGCAAACAGCGGAACACGACAGAGCAAATACCCAATCAGATCAGAAACCATATCAAACGTCAGTCAGACTTTTCAGAAACAGAATCACAAGATGGGACACCAGCACAAAGCATATAGTCAGAAAGGGTCAGAGACCCATAGATCTAACAGATCTCTCGGCAACACAGAAATGACCAAAAAGGCCAAAGGGTTCGTCAACCCCACAGAACAGAAAGGGAATGACCCCACACTCAGAAAGACGTCTACATGGTATACCATGGAATAGCTCGACCCAGCCATTCACGACCCAGAAGCAAAGTCTAGGTCCCAAAACAGAAAGGTTGCAAAACAGATGCAACTTGCATTTAAAAGTGCCCAAACACTTTGAGATTTCAATAGTACAGACTTAGGGGAATACAACCCCGCAAATGGCTCACAAAACCGAGCGAGAACGAACAATTTGGGCGAAAACAGAGGGGTGTCCGGACATGCATCCAACCTTGCATGTCCGGACACAATGCGCAGGTAAAAACAGAGAGCTGTCCGGACTTGTGTCCGACCTTGACAGTCCAGACGGAGTAACAATCGGAAGCACAGAAAAACAAAGGAACCTGTCCGGACTTGCGTCCGACCTTGCAAGTCCGGACGGAGTTCAAAATCAGATTATAACGATGTCCGGACATGTGTCCGAACACATGCCGAGAGAAAACTTAGAATTCATCCGCGCATGCTGTCCAGACATATATGTTCGGACGCATGTCCGGACACTTTGAAAACACTAAAAATAGAGGTGCGCCAGACAACACGTCCGGACATACAATTCCGGACGTCGCAACAAGTCAAATTCCAGAAAGCAACATAGGCGCAAAAACATATCGAAATCAATTCCAAAACCATCCAAACTTCACAGAATTGCAAATCAGCACCCTCGGGAGTTTAACCATTCATAAACCACACAATTCTAATGCAAAAACCACACCACGCAACACAATTCGACAATCAAAATAGAGATTAACAACAGCAGCCCGTGGGTGAGTAAACTACCAAGACGATGCCAACAATGACCCAGATAAAACGCAAACAGAGGAGCAGCATAGTACACGGATTACAGCAACAATCAAACACCACATATCAGAAAACATCCCTCTCGAACCAGGAAGAACTAGCACCAAATTCACCAAGAACCGAACCTATAGCAACGCAATGGAATAGCCAAAAGCAGCAGCGGGGAAACAAACAAAATGTAGCAGCAGATCACACCCACGATCAGAGACAAATTCTAGGAAGGGAGGAGGAGATGGAGTACGCCCCAAAACTGTCGCGAGGGGAAAAGAGCATTCTAAGAAACTGAACGTTAAATAGGAGAAAAGGAAATAATGTGAAATACCCCGAACTTAAATATAATGATTAATTAAGCTAATGAGATGTTTAGAAGCTTAATTATGCCTAAATAAACATGTGGGAACAATTCCCAAAGAAAACGAATCCATAAAACTGGTTAGAAACGCAAATGAGCCTTAAAGCATGTTTTTCGAGAAAACCGGGAAAACATGACTTTAAGCAGGTTTGATAGACTCGTAAAAATTATCGTTAATCAAATGTCTATAATTAAACCTTATTGAAGGTCTAGAGTCATTAAAATTAATTAAACAAAAATACCAGAAAACGGGCTCCAGTTAGTGAATAGTGTAAAAATGGGAACTTTTGGGGTGTAAATTGTAAATAGACCAAATATTCCTCTCCATTGTGCAAATAAAAATCAGGCATTTTGCCCATGTGCTGTGTCACATTTTTCTAGCCTTCTCCCACTCTCTTTATGCTCTCTTACTCACAAAAAGACAAAATAATAAGTAAAAAAGTAACAAAGTACAAAAGCAATTTTGTAATCTCCCTCCTCCCCATTCCCTCATTTCTCTCGGTTTGTGCTCTCTCTCACCAGACCCTTCTTCCTCCTCTCAGCCTTCCATGGCGATTTGAGCACCCACACCCAGCTCCCATCTTCTTCCTCATTTTTGAAGGCTCAAACAAAGTCCAAATAACAAAAAAATTACACCACTAGATTCCTCTCATCTTGGAGAACATTCCCATCTTTTCAAAATTTGGAAATCTCCATTTTCATCTCCATGGCTGAAGCTCATTTTAAGGTTTGAGAAGACCATGACGATCCACATCATCTCCTTGTTGTTCTAAGGTAAAAAGAAGTTCGAAAATCCTTCCTTTCTATCTCTCTTTTGTTACCGAAAATGTCCAGATTTTTATGCCCTTGTTCTCTATGTTCCATCCGATCTTTGGGTGCTGGAGCTTGTTGTTTTACTGCTCAAAAACTCAATCTAGAAGTTCCAAGGTAATACTCCTTTAGAGCCTTGAATCATCTCCTTGTGTTCTAGGGTTGATTCTAGAGTTTAAGTGTTCCATTAATGCTTACTATGTCCTTGGATTGGTCTGTAGCATTAGAGATTTAAATCCCTCATAAACGGTTTGTAAAACAAGAGCAAGGAAGAATGAAAGGAGAAAGGAAGAAAGGAAAAGAAAAACTAGAGATTCTAAGGTAAATTGACTTACCTTGGGAGCTATTTTGGAATGCCTTGTGGCATTGGTTTTATGTTGATTATGTTATTGTTTATGCCACTGCAATGGTGAGAAATAAATGGATTATATTAGAGTGTTTATGTTGATGATTAAAGGCCTTGGAGCCAAATGAGATAAGTGTTAATGTGCTGGAAACTCATGTGAAAATGTTGAACATGTGTGTGTTGGTTGGTATCCTTGGATGGATACGGTTAGTTGAATGATTTAGGTTCTGAAAAATAATTCTTGGGAATGTTTAGATTTATGGGGAACCTCTGTCAAAATTTCCTTAGAAACTAGGTAACATAAGTGGGTAATTGTGGAGAAAGAACCTAGGATAACTAGGTGTGTTTTAGTGTTGAAATTGAGTAGTTAATCACTTAAGAAACTAGATTTTAGTGAATGGTGTATTCGGTAGGACTTGGAAGGAAAATAATGCAAGATGAGTACTAGTAATGCATTAGTGGTGAACCATTGAGTTAGAGAAAAGAAAGAGAACAAAAACTGCACTTAAGAGTTTTTAAGAAAATAAGACTGGGGAAATAGTGTAAGGAAACCAAGAAATGAGTAATAAGTTTAGTGAAGGAATTAGGAAGGTTTAGAGTGTCAAATTAGTGCTAAAACATGTTAGAATATATGTGTGAAGATTGGAGAAAGATTGGGCGAAAGATTGGAGTGAAACATAGTTTAGAAAATGTAAAAATTGTAAAACTGTAACTGGGTCCGGGACTTAGGTCCAGGACCAAGTCCCGGACCGACCTTAAAAACAGGCCGAAAATTCACTTATGTACTGGTCCGGGACCTAGGTCCATGGTAAAGTCTTGGACCAGCATGAAAAAGGGGCCGAAAGTTCCCAAATACCTTGGTCCGGGACTTAGGTCCCTGCTAAGGTCCCGGACCATATTAAAAAACTGCCGAGAGTTCATTCTAGCATTGGTCCGGGACTTGGGACCCGGACAAGGTCCCGGACCAACCCTAAATTACTCTAAAATGTGTGTAAATGGGATTTTAAGGTGGGGATTTGAATGGTAATGATATTATAAGATTGTTAGGACTTGATTAATGACATGTGAAGGTCATTAGGAGTGTAAACAAGCTTAAGAGATAAGGTGGAGTAAATGACTTATGTGTATGAGATGTAATTACAATAAGTTAGTAATTGTAAATTGGGAAATGCTGAAGATGAAAGGAGTTAGGTTAATCATAGAGAATTAACCGTCCAATTCCATGAATGTTATAGGATTTGAATAGTCAGACTCCGAAGGAGAGTCGGTGATCCAAGAGCGTCGATGAACGGTTTGATTTTCTCTTGCCCTGTATGCTACCGGGATTACCTTAATTTGTGTGGTTGTGTCCTTGCTTGCCAACACCTTAATAAGATAAACGCACGAATCTGATTTACCGCATTTCTTTATGCCTTGTGATTAGTTGAGTGTCTAGTATGAGTTAATGATTGTCTGCGAACTAATCTAACTCGGTACTTGACTTAACTAACTATGGTGGGACCTAACCGCTAGTTATGTGTCATGTCCCACGTGTGAATGATTTGTGAGTTGAATGTTGACTAACTCACTGACTGAATATTATTACTAACCCAGGAGTGGGTTAGGGGGATTGTTAGTCACGTGTGCAAAGGAAAAGAAAACAACATAGAGTTTGTTTTTGATTCCGGGGTCGAACTTCCTTGTTAGGGCCGTGAGCCATATGGTGGTGCCCGGTAGGGCCGTGAGCCACGTAATGGTGCCCATTGGAGTGAGACTGGTAGAGTTTACCCGTCTAAAGAGGTAAGCTAGGTATATGGGTTATGAAAGAAATAACCCGGTGGTGAGATCAATGTACATATCTCAACCGGAGGTCATACTGACTTAACTCTAACTTATCCAAGAAGTAGGATATTCAGAGGGTGTGATTGAGAACAGTGAATATGACTTGTGAAATGATTTCCACGTACATGTGTTATGCTCTGTGGGTGAATATTGCTGATGCACGTTTATTGTGTTGATTATTATTAGCATGATTGTTTGAAATAAAATCAACTCCATGTATTCGACAAAGTAGTCGGCGTACCCCCGTTAGCACGCGGGGTATGCGAATTTCATGCCAGCAAATTGCTGAGCCCCTTTGTTAAGACAAGATCCTTTAGTTTTGATGATAGGAAACCTTGTATTGTCTATCTAATGTGTTTGTCAAGATTCATGTTTCAGATAGACAGGTGAATAAGTGGCTTAGCACGCAAGGTTGCAAGTGCACTTAAGTCATGAGTGGCTTAGCACGCAAGGTTACAAGCGTGCTCAATCCACGACATGTGGTCTACCAGTCGGGCACCTATCGGCGAGAGCTCCGGAGAACTTCTAGCAATACACAAGCAGTCAAGAACCACACCATCATATATCTCTTACATCAGACATTAAACAAGGACCAAAAGGAGTTAGCAACGTCGACAAACTCACTCAGATGATTCACAGCCACACAAGCAACTTGCTCACGACAAACTCACGACAAAGGGAGTATCTCATTAATGTGCAAGATAACAAGATAAACAAAGGCTATTAATGAACATCATTACATAGCCATAATAAATTCAGAAGAGAGCATTTATGAGCATTGATGAGCCAGACAAGGTCAGACAAGTTGAAGTGTGCAAGTGGTGACCGACCACTCAGGAGTCGCGCCGCCAACTTGCCCATTCACAAGGCAACGCGTGTGTTGTTGGCTCCACATCAAGTTGGAAGAAAATCTATTGTAGGGTGCGGCTATTATATTCGTAGAAGAATGAGTACTCTACTCTTAGAGTCTACAACTCATAGGTTGTTAGTTGATATCTCAACTAACTTGTATATATACGTGCATTAATGTCCTTTGTAAGGCAAGCTTGCTAGAGAGAAAAAGAAGAGATACAAACTGCGCAAGTGTGAGTCAGACTAAAGTGTGTGTAAGTGCTAGAGAGTTGGTGAGCTAGAGAGGACTGCGTTAGAGTATCAATACGGGGGTATTTGATAGAACGGCAAGTCGGGGAATGATTAGGGAACCGTAGGCCGATAGTCAGGAGAAGGTTGACGACTTTAGGGGTAAAGTCGAAACTGTCCCGGGAGTCCGTGTGTAGGGCAAGGGAGGTTGAGTGAATTTAGTGTGTGTAAATTCTCAATTGAAATATGTTTTCCAGGTTAAACCTATCTCGTGTTCATTCCTAAACTATCAAGTTCAAATTGAGTCATTGATACGTCCACGACCGGTCAGGGACGCATCAGGTGCACTAATTAAGTTTTAGTTGGTATCAGAGCGGGTCTCTTCTAGAAAGCTAATTGCTTTAGAAGAGGATAAAAAATGACTCATGCAAGCCTACTAGTGTCAGAAGAAGGTTCTGCACCAAATCGATCACCACTCTTCATTGGAGAAAACTACACTCACTGGAAAAATAAGATGGAATTTCATATCAAGTCTGACAATCCAAGAATGTGGAGGGTGATAACACATGGAGAGTACACCTTCCAGAATACTCAAGGACAAGACATATCTATCGACATCATGACGGATGATCAAATCAAGAAGCTGGTATTCAATGCTCGAGTTGTAAGAATACTTCACTGTGCACTACTACCTGAGCAATATTCCAAGATTGCTTCAGCAAAAACAGCCCAAGAGATTTGGAAAACTCTTGAGGTTACTTATGAAGGGAATGCTGAGATCAAAAAGACTCGCATCGAGTTGCTACTCACTCATTGGGAGCTATTCAAGAAGGAAGAAAAGGAGAGCATTTCTGAATTGCATACAAGGTTCACTAAGCTGATCAACGAAATGTTGGTGCTTGGAAGAACTATCTCTAACGAGGATCAAATTCGGAAGTTCCTTAGATCTCTTACTGCCTCCTTTGACAGCAAAGTCAATGTCAGGCAAGAAGTGCATGATCTCTCCAAGATGTCTCTGGCAGACATGCTAGGATCTATAATGGCTTTTGAATTAAAACTACAACATAGGAATTCAGAAAGCTCGTCAAGAGATAAAGAGAAAGGCATAGCCCTTCAAATAGTTGAAAATGAAAGATCCGAGTCAGGAGACGACAATGATGAAATAGTCCTCTATGCTAAGAGGTACTTTCGAAAGTTCATTAAAAATAAGATGAGGAAAGGCAAGAAGCCTAAGGAGTCGGATGATCAAAAGAACACAAATGATAAGTGTTTTGGGTGATCAAAACGTGGGCACCATATCAAAGATTGTCCTCAACGATCCCAAGAAGACAACGACAGGGCCAAGAAGCCTAACCGACGATTGTTCAACAAAGGGCCAAAGAAAGAAGCCTTCGTTGCTGCATGGGGAGACTCAGAACTAAGTGACGACAATCAAACCTCAGACAGCGACATCTCAGAAGATGAGAAGGCACTTCTATGCCTTGAAGAAGTGTGCTTGATGGAACAAGACAATGATGCCTCAGAATCAGAAGAAAAAGAAGAACAACATAAGGTAAACTATTCTAAACTCAGAAGGAGAATTCAAAGGGCTGAACTCCTAGGACTTAGAAAGTTTTCTCTTACATTAGTTGATCACCTAGAGGCATTAGAGACTGAAAACGACGAACTTTTGGAAGAAAACAAAAAACTGAGAAAAACCTCGTATAAAGGCAAGGTAAAAGATCTTATGAGGGCACTCATAAAATTACAAAGAGATTACAGTGAAATTCTCTCCGTTCATGAAAGATTGAAGTATGAAAAACAACCTGAAATCGATGAACTGATTGTTGCGCTTAACACAAAGGAAAAGAAACTAGCAATAGTCAAAGAAAAACATGCTAAGCTAGAAGCTATGTCTAAGACACCCATGAAGAGAGGCAAACGACAGGTCGAAGATGGGTTTAGGGACCAGTCGAAGAAGTGTCTGCCATCTATGCAGACAACCTGGTCATCATGAAGCCATATGCTATAGAACTCGGTTCATGAAGCATTGGAAGCTTAAGAAAATAGGCCTGAGATGGGTAGTCAAGAATGATTCCAGGAGCATGTTCATTAGAGAAGATGGGTCCAAACCTCTTGGGGACCCTAACCCCAACTAACGTGTTAAGTGCAGGATCGAGTGGGAATGGACCCCTGCTTCAATAGATGACTTCCATGCTTGACTGCTTCAATAGATGACTCTACACTATGGCATAGAAGACTAGGGCATGTTAGCACTTTTTATTAAGAAAACTTGCCCGACAGGTTAGCGATAGGTCAACAACAGGTCGACGAAGGGACTATCATATCCCAAGAAAAGTACGAGATTTGGAATGGAGGAATGTAAAATATTTGACACACCAATGGTAGTTGGCACAAAAAATGGGCATCATGTCTAATGACCAACCGGTCGATTGGCGATCGTACAGGGAGATGATCGGTTCTTTACCATGTCTAAATGCTAGTAGACCTGATATTATGTATAGTGTTTGCTTATGTGCCAGGTTTCAGAGCAGATCCAAGATAAAGTCATCTTACAGCCGTGAAAAGAATCCTACGATATCTAAAAGGGTCCATGAATCTTGGTTATTCTATCATAGATTCACAAATTGTAACATTGTAGGATTTTTAGACGCGGACTATGGAGGATCTATCACTGATAGAAAAAGCACGACAGGAACAACATTCTTTGTTGGATCATGTTTGATCGCATGAGGATCAAAGAAACAACAAAGCGTGGCCATCTCAACTGCTGAATCTGAATACATTGCTGTGGCAAGATGTTGTGCTCAACTCCTAAGGCTCAAGCAACAAATTGGTGATTATGGCGTCAAAACAGGTACTTTACCAATTATATGTGATAATACAAGTGTCATCTCTATTTCCAAAAATTCCTGTGCATTATTCTCTTACCAAACATATTGATATCACCTTCTTAGAGACTGTTGTGATAAAGGATCAGTTGGTTTAAAGTATATGTCTACTGAGGACCAACTAGCTGACATCTTTACTAAGCCATTAAGTAGAGAAAGGTTTACTAAGATTGTTCATGATCTTGGAATGATATGCATTAATCACAATTAAACTATCTTTTAATTCCCACGATCGATCACCGATATGTGAGCAACACCTATTATGTTGTCGTTCAGTAGTCAACTATCAGTTTAATGTATAGAAATTATGTCAAATGACTACTTGGAACAGATATGACATTTTTCACAAAACTGAGATTAGTTTAGAGATAGTTCAACGGGTAGAAACGGGAAAATCACCAACAATCGATGACAGACTGTCACGACTGTTGCACGTTATGAATAGTACCGTTAGGACATGTCAGCGAGCGGACAAGGAGCGGTCGCCGACCGTTACTCGATATCTATAAAAGGGCAATGAGAGTTTTACTCTTGTCACACTATTTCCCTCACTCTCTCTAATCTCTCTAAGCACTCAGAGCATCTTCTCTTCTCTCTCACAAAACTTCCTGAGAGATTTAAGTGCAAAGAACCTTGCCTCACAGCATCTCTAAAGATTTCTCTAGAAAAAGGTTATAAAACTCCAGAAATCTCTTCGAACAATCATGGCACCAAAATCTGCTCTTCGCTCCAAAAAGAAAGCCTCCTCAGGACAAGTGGCCGACATAAGATCGACTGAAGCTCTCAGAGAATCACCGCCCCCTCGCCTCTCCAAAAATCTAGAAGATCAACTTGTGCATAGGGTCACCGATGAAGGGGAACTTCTGCAATATGAGGTAATCTATTTAAACCACTATTTGCCCAAGCTTCATCATCTTATCCAAACTGAAATCCTCAAGCCAAAAATACTTTCAACTCCTACCTCCATAGAAAAACAAACCATGTCCTCTCCGACCTCATCACCTAAAATCAACACCAAACAGTCCAAAACCAAAAAAACCAAAAAGAACCAAGATCTCTCCACTGCTACTACAGGACGTGTAGCTCACGAGACTCGTACCTCCAAACGAGCCAAAACACAGAAAGAAACTCCACAAAGAGCTCATTCAACTTCTGAAGGAGTAACTCACAACTTGCACTTCACCGACAATGAGGAAGCAACTCCTTCAGCGGTTGCCAAAGCTATCGTTCAGCCGGAAGAAGAGGAGGAAGTACAAAGTGATGAAAAGTCACAGCAGGAAGCAACAGTGGAAGAAAAGGGTCAAGAAAAGGACATAAGGTAGCCTGACTCAGAAACTGAAGCAATGCTCATCGAAGTATTTGGGGAACCAGTTGCTGACAGGTCCCTGACGCCTCGTGAAACCAGTCACGACGCCGACAGCGATACAAAGTCCTCCCCTATTATACCAACGGTCAAACAATGACAGAAGGAAGAGAAGGAGAAAGAAAAGCAAAAGATGGTGTTGTCCCCGCATGGACAAAAGCTCGAGGAGATCTTCCAAGCCAAAAAGGCCACTGCGAAGCCACAGTCATCTCATGCTCTCCTGGAATTCTAAGGTTGGGTGGACTTCTTTCAGGAGTCCATTCCCGTCTACACATAACTGCTCAAAGAACACATGACGTATCTTGGACCACTCCAGAGCGACAATGACGACGACTATCTCATCTCCACATTCCAAGGTATTACCATCAACATCACTAAGTTGTGGATATGCAAAAACTTTGGTTTGGAACCAGAAGGACTCATGGTTCCAAAAGAAACCACCTGGAACGATTTGGCACATCAAGGAGGAAAAATGGTCCAGCTACTCAACCCCGGGGCTACAATGAAAAACTTCAACGCCATAGACATGTCTATCCGTGACAGGGTGCTCTTCAGTCTGCTCACCCATAACATCACCCCACAGAACCAATGCACTCACATCGTCAATGCAAGAGATGTGAGATTGCTTTATGCACTGAAGACAAAGGAGAAAATAGACCTTCCTAGAATGATTCTTCTTACCATTGAGGAAAGTTGCTTTGCTAATCAAGGACTAGCGCATGGGGGAGTAGTGACCAGGGCGCTACAACAAAACGGAGTGGTTCCATGAGTACGCGCGCACTGCTCAAGACAGCATCTACTCGGATATGTTGTCCAAAATGGGGATCAAGACAAAGGGAGACCAGCTGGTGGTTGCTCAGAAGCCAACCAAAAGTGAAGACTTTAAGTCGGAGCCTCGCCCAACCGTTAGAGCATCAGGAGTAAAAACGAAGAAGAAGTCTTTCACCGGTCCACGACAGGTCAGAGACTAGTCTGGATACCTCAACTAGGGATGTTCTGAAGAGAGTGAGAGTTACTCTCATAGCTGTGAAGGCCGTCTCCTCTGAACCAAGTGTTCATAACATGGTTCAAGAAGCAATAGATTTTATAGACTCCCACATAGCCTGAGAGTTCTTTGTCTCTTAAAGACACGAGTGAAACGTGAGAAAACTAGTTGTAGGCTTAGATTTTGTTTTCCCATTAACGTTTATTTCGCCTTTGACTATTTGTTTCAAAGTACCTTTTGATATCAATGAAAATGCAACTGGTTTTTGTGTACTTGAATGCTTATGATAGGTACAAAATAATTTATTGTATTAGCTGCTTCTTCCTTAATTAAAAACTGTAAAATGATTTGAGATATTTAGTCCTATCCATTCCACTAATCCAATCTCGGACTTTGACACCTAAAAAGCCTACAAACATAGCCCACAAGACGTAGCACCTCATTTAATGCCACTCACCGATCCGTCGTTGAGCATATCCAAACTGTCTATAAAAACTTGCTTACTCCATCCGCCACTCACACCTAGTCTTTCACATATCACACAATGGTACAAACTCCACAAAGTTCATCTAGCTCAAATGAGCAAACCATTCACTCCACCATTCGCAAGTTCATGGCCACAAAACATCCTAAGAAATACGTCGCCCAAAGCTATGTTCAACCAGACTCCGACTCCCTCACAGCTTGGTCTATCACCTCAAGTGTCACTCTATCACATACTCACTCTCCACACTGCATGGAGTTCTCCATAGATTCTGATGAATCCGACCTTCGACCACAGCTGAATCTCCTTTGATCAAACCTACCACAGCCAAACCCTCTTGGATCAAAGCCGCTTTTTTGGAGGATGAACCTTTTGGCCCAGAAGATTATGAATGGGATACCCAACTCCGTCTCTCCATCTAGATTATCTTAATCATGTTTTGTAGTTTGTACTCTATGGAATGTTATGGCCTTTACAACATCTTACGTCGTGTAGTTGCTCCCTATTTGGCTGTATGGCAAAGGGGGAAAGATAGATATGTACTTGTGAAACAATGGTTATCTACCTTGTATCTTGTATTATCTTAATGAATGAAAATCTCTACTACGGTTATAGTATAACATAAAAGCTATCACTTATGTTATCATTCATTAAAGTTTTCCATGTGCTATCATTCGTTAAAGTTTTTCTCATTCTTAAAAACCCTTAACAAACTCAGGGGAATCCTTCTTAGGGGGAATCTCTCAACTGTTGAATTGCCAAGTACATATAAGTTTATAGGTTGCCATCATCAAAAAGGGGGAAATTGTTAAGACAAGATCCTTTAGTTTTGATGATAGCAAACCTTGTATTGTTTATCTAATGCGTTTGTCAAGATTCATGTTTCAGATAGACAAGTGAATAAGTGGCTTAGCACGCAAGGTTGCAAGCGCACTTAAGTCATGAGTGGCTTAGCACGCAAGGTTGCAAGCGCGCTCAATCCATGACATGTGCCCTACCAGTCGGGCACCAGTCGGCGAGAGCTCCGGAGAACTTCTAGCAATACACAAGCAGTCAAGAACCACACCATCATATATCTCTTACATCAGAAATTAAACAAGGACCAAAAGGAGTTAGCAACGTTGACAAACTCACTCATATGATTCATACCCACACAATCAACTTGCTCACGACAAACTCATGACAAAGGGAGTATCTCATTAATGTGCAAGATAACAAGATAAACAAAGGCTATTAATGAACATCATTACATAGCCATAATAAATTCAGAAGAGAGCATTTATGAGCATTAATGGGCCAGACAAGGTCAGACAAGTTGAAGTGTGCAAGTGGTGACCGACCACTCTGGAGCCGTGCCGCCAACTTGCCCATTCACAAGGCAACGCGTGTGTTGTTGGCTCCAGATCAAGTTGGAAGAAAATCTACTGTAGGGTGCGGCTATTATATTCGTAGAAGAATGAGTACTTTACTCTTAGAGTCTACAACTCATAGGTTGTTAGTTGACATCTCAACTAACTTGTATATATACGTGCATTAATGTCCTTTGTAAGGCAAGCTTGCTAGAGAGAAAAAAAGAGATACAAACTGAGCAAGTGTGAGTCAGACTAAAGTGTCTGTAAGTGCTAGAGAGTTGGTGAGCTAGAGAAGACTGGGTTAGAGTATCAATACGGGGGTATTTGATAGAACGGCAGGTCGGGGAACGGTTGGGGAACCGTAGGCCGATAGTCAAGAGAGGGTTGACGACTTTAGGGGTAAAGTCGAAACTGTCCCGGGAGTCCGTGTGTGGGGAAAGGGAGGTTGAGTGAATTTAGTGTGTGTAAATTCTCAATCGAAATGTGTTTTCTAGTTTAAACCTATCTCGTGTTCATACCTAAACTATCAAGTTCAAATTGAGTCATAGATACGTCCACGACCGGTCGGGGACGCATCGGGTGCACTAATTAAGTTTCACCCTTGGGGCCACTGTTTTTTTTTAGGTAATCGACAGGGATAAGTGGTCGAGATTGTGATCAGACCTTTGAAATGTTATCTTTTGCTAGATAGGGGTTTCTTTTGAGTAGTGTACCGAGTTGTACACGGGCACATAGCTTTTTGGATTGGCCGGTGTACCACGTTGTACACACACTAGTATTTTTGGAATCGTAACGAAACTTGATGTATTTTGGATTAAACGTTTATAGTACTCGGTAATCGAAATCGGGATGTATGAAGTTATGTTATGTAATTATGAAGCTCGGTATATTTTAGTTGTTAGACTGTAACTGTTATAAATTAAGCCTTGTTAGTCGCATGGGCGGCTAATGGCGTTGTATCACCCTCCGGTTGTAAGTAAATATCCGCTGCGATTAGAGTAATGATCGAGACAATTAGGCGATAATATCGGGATAGTGGTAGGGGTGTTACATAATGAATTTCCTTTCCTTAATAAATCACTTACCAAATATTAAAAGGGGAAAAGACCACCTTGACCCTCGTCTTTTCATTAAATGCCCCGGACGTCCCAAGCTAAAAGAAACATAACATTAGAAGATACAAAACCAATGTTAGGAAATTCAGAAACCAAAAACCGGGTTATTACATCACTCCCCCCTTTAAGGAATTTCGTCCTCGAAATTCAACATACCTCACTGCTCGAAGAGTGAAGGGAACTTAGCACGCAATTCCTCCTCGAGTTCCCAAGTCGCCTCGCGCTCGGACTGATCAGACCACTGAACCTTCACCATAGGCAGTGTCTTGCTTCGAAGGCGGCAAACATCACGAGCTAAAATCTGAACCGAAGCTACCTCATAAGTGAAATCCTCGCGGAGTCGAAGCTGTCCATAATCAATCACATGAGCTGGATCATGCAGATACTTCCTGAGCATCAACACATGAAACATGTCGTGAACTCCTGCCAACGCAGGTGGCAACGCCAATCTATAAGCCACTGGTCTAACCCTCTCAAGAACCTCAAACGGGCCCACAAAGCGAGGACTGAGCTTGCCTCTCCTACCGAATCGAACAACACCACGAATAGGAGAAATCTTCAGATAGACATGATCCCCAACCTGAAACTCAAGAGGAGAGCGTCTTTGATCTGCATAGCTCTTCTGTCGGCTCTGGGCAACCAACAGACGCTCCCTGATAGTTCTGATCTTATCCACGGCTCCCTGCACTAACTCCGGACCCACAAGAACCCTCTCCTTTATATCATCCCAACAGATAGGAGATCTACAGTGCCTACCATATAACGTCTCAAATGGAGCCGTCCCAATACTCTACTGAAAGCTATTATTATAAGTAAATTCAATCAGAGTGACATGCTGATCCCAACTCCCACTAAAATCCAACACCACGCCCTCAACATATCCTCCAGAATCTGATTCGTCCTCTTGGTCTGGCCATCGGTCTATGGATGATACGCTGAAATGAACGCTAGATTCGTCCCCAAGGCCTTATGCAAGCTACGCTAGAAGCGGGACACAAACCTCAGATCCCTATCCAAGACAATCGTTGATGGCACACCATGCAATCTCACAATCTCATCTATATAAAGCCGAGCAAAGCTCTCAAGGCTAAAGGTCTTCTTCACTGGCAAGAAGTGGGCTGATTTCGTCAATCTATCTACAATCACCCACAGCGCATCAAAACCAGAAGGCGTCCTAGGAAGTCCCACAATGAAGTCCATTCCTACAATCTCCCACTTTCACTCAGGAACGGGAAGGGGCTGCAGAAGACCAGCAGGCCGTTGGTGCTCAGCCTTCACATACTGACAGGTCTGGCAGTGAGCTACAAAATTGGAAATCTCTCGCTATATATTCGACCACCAGAAGAACTCTCTAAGGTCTCGGTACATCTTCACACCTCCGGGATGTACCGAATAAGGAGCTCCATGAGCCTCCTGCATAATATCCCGACGAAGCACTCCATCACAGGGCACACAGACTCTACCTCTGTAGCGTAGACACCCATCATCAGACACTGAGAAATCTGACTCCTGATCATCTGTCAATCTCTCTTGAATCGGGCATAACTCAGCATCTACCAACTGACTAACCCTGGTCCGATCTGTCAGAGTAGACTGGACCTGAAGAGCAGCTATCATAACAGCACTATCAGATCGCACAACTCAGACTCCCATACGCAGAAGTTCATAAGCAGACCTCTAAATCCCAGATATTGAACAAGCAAGCCCTGGAGCACCTCTATGACTCAAGGCGTCCGCTACCACATTCGCTCTACCAGGATAGTAGAGAATCTCCAAATCGTAGTCATGTAGAAGCTCCAAACATCTTCGCTGTCTCAAGTTCAGTTCCTTCTGCGTGAACAGATGCTTGAGACTCTTATGATCCGTGTAGACCTTACATGTCGTTTCATACAAATAGTGCCACTAGATCTTCAGAGCAAAGGCCACAGTAGCCAACTCCAAATCATGGGTAGGGTAATTCTTCTCGTACGGCCTCAGCTGACATGAACAAGATCTTGCAGCTGCACTTTCAACTCTTTAAGCTCTGTCGGACTCATGCAATAGGGAGCCTTATAAATAGGATGAGTCTCTGGCGCTAACTCAATCGAAAACTCCACCTCACGATCTGGTGGTAGTCCTAGCACATCGTCCTGAAAAACCTTAGGAAACTCACGCACAACAGGGATGTCCTCCAAACGAGAGCCCTCTCAAACCTCAGGCACAAAACACAGAAACCCCTGGCAGCCCTTTCTCAGGAAGTTGACTGCCTGTATAGCAGATACTAATATCGGCGCACACGGGACTAAATTCCCCTCAAAAGCAAAATGGGTCTCACCTGGTCGATCAAAAACAACTCTCCTAGCCGCACAATCTATATGGGCATGGTGCTCTGCTAGCCAGTCCATGCCTAGGATAACATCAAAACATGACATACTCATGGGAATCAACTCAGCAGGCAAAGTCCTATCCATAACTACTATAGGACAAGACTTGCACACAGAACCAAGTACACAAGCAGGCACACCACTCAATGGGCTAGATATACACAGATCATCACCATGAGGCACATCAGACAACGCGAGACTACCCACTAAATCATCAGACACAAAGGAGTGGGTAGCTCCTGAATCAAATAGACAGAACACGGGTTGAGATGAGATCCGAAGAATACCTGAAACGACATGATCTAAGCCATAATCACGCTCGCCATCCAATGCATACACTCACGCCTGAGTCTGAGGCTTTTTTTGGTCGGACCTCGCCCCTGAATCTGAGTCGGTGCCTCTGCCTCCTGAACCTCTGCCTGACGCATGGGGGCACTGAGCAATCCTATGCTCCATCGACCCACACTTAAAGCAGGCCCCCGTCTTCTTGTAGTACTCCCTACCAGGATGGGAGTGACCACAAGACCCACACTTCGCTCCGGCTGACGATGACGAAGACGCCCCTCGATGATCTCCTTGAGACTGCTTCTTCTGAGGTGGAGCAAACTCCTTCTGTGACTCATCCGCTCGCCGCTTCCCCTTCTGGTCTCTGCCAGACTGTCAACCCCTAATATCATCCTCCACCAATAGTGCCACATCCGCCACATCTCTGAAGGTCCTGTGACGTAGGGGGGTCACAACAGACCTGATGTCCGGCCTCAATCCACTCTCAAACTTCCTGGCCTTCTTATGCTCATCAGGCTCAAGTGCGTACTTCGAGAGGGTCACAAAATTCCTCACGTACTCCTCGACAGTCATGTCTCTCCCCTGGCACAACCGGTTGTACTCATTGATTTCCTGATCCTTGTACACATCCGGGTAGAACTACTTGTTGAACTCGATGCAGAACTGATCCCAAGTTCATGGCTGAGGGTGCTTACCCAACACCATCTTCCACCACTCCTTCGCCTCCCCCTTGAAGAGGAAGGTGGCGAAGTTCACCTTCAGGTTCTCCTCCGAACCTATCACCCTGAGCAGATCCTCCATCTCAGATATCCAATGGCTGGCCTCCTGAGGGTCACCACAGTCGTCGAATGTAGGAGGCTTAAGCTTCATGAACTCCTGGAGAGCCTTGACATTATGGCCTCCCGTTGCCTCTGTCCCAGCTGGGCCTGCAGCACCACCACCACCAGCTCCTCCAGTAGCCACTGTCTGCATGAGCTGCGCTACGAACTGCTGAATCACCTTAGCAATGTCTCCCTGTGGGGTAGCCGATGCTCTTCGTGGTGACATTCTAACAAACAATAGCCAAAAACTCATCAGAACTAATCCAAACTCCAAGCAACTGACCAAAACTGAACTTCACACAAGCAAACACACCCACAGATACCAAAGAAAGCCAAACCTGGCTCTGACTAAATGTAACAACGCCAAAACCAGCCTAGGAGTTAGGATGTTACACGCCGCGTGTCTATTACCTAACAACGCAAGGCTCTAGCGCAAACGGTTCCAAACTCAAATGAAGGTACTTGCATAAATTAGAAAAGAGTTTACAATATCTCATTAACCGGAAAGAAACATAAATACAAATCATAGGCCCGAAGGCTACATAATCCGAAAGAGCGTCTAACGCGTAAAACCAAATACAAGTCTAGAAATAGTCTTAAACAGGATTCATAATTCCATAAAGAAAGAGGGGAGAAGGAGTTCTCCAAGTGCTCAATCTGCATAAATGCATAAAGGGGTGAGCTCAACAATCTAGTAAGCAGAAGACTTCCTCAAGGAAGCCCACTCAAAACAGAAGTCAGAAATTCACAAATCAGAGAGAAGCGTGTGTCACTTTGCAAACAGCGGAACAGGACAGAGCAAATACCCAATCAGATCAGAAACCATATCAAACGTCAGTCAGACTTTTCAGAAATAGAATCACAAGATGGGACACCAGCACAAAGCATATAGTCAGAAAGGGTCAGAGATCCATAGATCTAACAGATCTCTCGGCAACACAGAAATGACCAAAAAGGCCAAAGGGTTCGTCAACCCCACAGAACAGAAAGGGAATGACCCCACACTCAGAAAGGCGTCTACATGTACCATGGAATAGCTCGACCCAGCCATTCACGACCCAGAAGCAAAGTCTAGATCCCAAAACAGATGCAACTTGCATTTAAAAGTGCCCAAACACTTAGAGATTTCAATAGTGCACACTTAGGGGAATACAACCCCGCAAACGGCTCACAAAACGGAGCGAGAACGAACAATTTGGGTGAAAATAGAGGGGTGTCTGAACATGTGCCCGACCTTGCATGTCCGGACACAAGGTGTAGGTGAAAACAGAGAGCCGTCCGGACTTATGTCTGACCTTGCAAGTCCAGACGGAGTTCAAAATCGGAAGTGCGGAAAAACAAAGGAACCTGTCCAGACTTGCGTCCGACCTTGCAAGTCCGGACGGAGTTCAAAATCAGATTATAATGACGTTCAGTCCGGACACATGCCGAGAGAAAACTTAGAATTCGTCCGCGCATGTTGTCCGGACATACATGTCCGGAAGCATGTCCAGACACTTCAAAAACACTGAAAACAGAGGCGCGCCTGACAACACGTCCGGACTTCTGTGTCCTGACGGAAGTTCGGACGTCGCAACAGGTTGAATTCTAGAAAGCAATAGAGGCGCAAAAATATTTCGAAATCAATTCCAAAACCATCCAAACTTCACAGAATTGCAAATCAGCACCCTTGGGAGTTTAACCATTCATAAACCACACAATTCGAATGCAAAAAACACACCACGCAACACAATTCGACAATCAAAACAAAGATTAACAGCAGCAGCCCGAGGGTGAGTAAACTACCCCGATCCCATCCCCCACTTACATGAATTCGAAGCGCAGAATCTGCCCAGACGATTCCAACAACGACTCGGATAGAACGCAGAAAGAGGAGCAGCACAATACACTGATTACAACAACAATCAAACACCACAAATCAGAAAACATCTCTCTAGAACCGGGAAGAACTAGCACCAAATTCACCAAGAACCGAACCTGTAGCAACGCAATGGAATTAGCCAACAGCAGCAGCGGGGAAACGAACAAAACGCAGCAGCAGATCATATCCACAACCAGAGACAAATTCTAGGAAGGGAGGAGGAGATGCAGTACGCCCAAAAACTGTCGCGAGAGGAAAAGAGCATTCTGAGAAACTGAACGGGAAATGAGAGAAAAAGAAATAAGGAATTTCCTTTCCTTATTAAATCACTTACCAAATATTAAGAGGGGAAAAGACCACCTTGACCCTTGTCTTTTCATTAAATGCCCCGGGCGTCCCAAGCTAAAAGAAACATAATATTAGAAGATACAAAACCAATGTTAGGAAATTCAGAAACCAAAAACCAGGTTATTACAAAAGGAGCTCTGGAAATGGGAGACTAGACAATCCTCAATGTCGGCTGGGATAGAGAGAACCTCGCCAAGGTCATTGGTAATGGAAGCAATAGAATATGAATTTTTATTCCTCTTCCACTTAATGGATTTGTGAAAGAAGGCGGAGTTTAAATCAATGAATTTGAGCCAGTGAGTTTTGGAAAGTTGGCGAAGGAATAAAAGCTCGTGATTGTCCCTCATCAAGAGGTTATGTCTTAGGGTTTTTTCTTTGGATATAAGGGACGGGTTTCAGGGGTCCAGGTCCATTTGATTTTGGATATGACTAAGCTCATTTCTGATAGATTGACCTTTAGCAAAGGGAGCCAGATTTAGATTTATGAAGCGAGGAGAGACTGGCTTTAAGGTACCGCAGTCTATTAACAATAGTGAAAAGACGGCTCCCCGAGAGCGGGATGCCCAAGCCTTGTGAACTAAGGAAGGCCAGGATCCAATCCTCATTAACACGAACCCTTCAATTTTACCCCAAGACATGTCTATGGTCATTCACTAGTGGAAAAAATGTTTTTAATGACGGTTATTTTGCCTATATACCACGGTTAGAAACCGTGGTTTATACCGGCGTCGCATATAGCTAATAACTATATACCACGGTTTAAAACCGTCGTTCAAAAGTGAGGTTATAAACCACGGTTCGTTTTGACCGTCATTTAAGACCCCTTTCTCTCGTGAGATCATTGACTTTATACCACGGTTAAAAGCCCGAACTGTGGTATAAAGTGAGTATTAATGACGGTTATTGTGTAAAACCGTGGTATATAATTTATAAAATTAACAAATAAACCACGGTTATTCATAAAACCGTGGTTTATAGTCTCTTTTTTCTTCTAAAATCACCGGCGATTTAGTGCCGCCTTCAATCTAATCTCAACAAAGCCCAAACACTGCAGAATGAAGAGGCCAGAACATGTATGTTTCTTGTATGCGAATTAGGGTTGCAAAATAATGAGTGAATGTTGTATTCCTTGTTCGTCGGTGGGTTGCAAAATTGCCGTGTTCGTCGGTGGGCTACAAAATTACCGTGTGTTCGCCGGTTAGGGTTGCAAAAATTACAATGAAGATGAAGAAAGGCGCAGAGCATGTGTTCCTTGTTCGCAAAAATTACCGTGAAGAAGAGGCGCAGAGCATGAAGAAGAGGCGCAGAGCATGAAGAAGAGGCGCAGAGCATTTGTTCCTTGTTCGCAAAATTCGTGAGAGAGGCGCAAAGCATGAAGAAGAGGCGCATGTGTTCCTTGTTTTCCAGTTCGCCGGTGGGTTGCGAAGTTGAAGAAGAGGCGCACAGTTCCATGTTCGCCGGTGGGTTGCAAAAAAAAAAGGAGTTGAAGAGAAGAAGAGTTGAGGCTAGAGAGCATGTTCGATTTGTTCGACGGTGTTGGTTGTAAAACAGTGAGACTAATAGGAGAAAGAGAAAGAGCCGCGTTAATTTTCGCTGAAAATTTGAATTTCTGCTTAGACTATATACCACGGTTCTACCAAGAAACCGTCATTTAAAGTTGTTTGACCATGACTAAAAACGACGGTTGTCACAAAACCGTGGTTTAAAATACAACGCGTCAAAGTATATATGACGGTTCCACCCAGAACCGTGGTATATAATACAACGCGTCAAACTATATATGACGGTTCCGTCAGAACCGTGATATAAAATGCATCACGTCAAGCTATATACGACGATTCTGCGTAGAACCGTGGTATAAAATCTCCCGCCGACACTTTTTGTGACGGCTATGATAATAACCGTGGTATAAAGTTTTTAAATGACGGTTACGTGATTAACCGTGGTTTAAAGTGCGTCATTTAAAATCTTTTTTCTACTAGTGATTTTTTGTTATTCCACCAAGTAAAGAACTGACCATAGTAGCAGAGATCATTCAACTCGGCCCCAGAGACACAGTTCGAAGTCACGTTTTGGTTATTCTCTCATTTTTATTATGCAGTTGATCGACTCACTACTCATGAGTCAAAATTAGTTTCACTACCATTTGTATCCATATATATACTGTCTGTGTCTCAACTCTTTTGTTTAATTTGAATTCCTAACTTCACTGCTAGACAAATGTTTGTTCTAATTAAACTACAGGCAGTATAGGAAGGTTCACATTAGATATTTTACAAAACACGCAATTACCTTTCTAATAAGAAAATCGGAGACCCTGCAGTAGCCCCAAAAGGCATCAGTCGCCGTCCTCAGATAGTTTCATAAAGGTATGTGTAAGTGGTCCATGCCATACATCAAGCTAGCTTCTGTAAATCTTAACTCAAGCTTGGCTGGAGATGCGACTGATGCAATTGCCATGAAGAAGTCTTATAATATATCAGCTGGTCCCCTCCATTTATATCATGTTATACTAGTAGTTTGTACGTACGTACGGACTCATCTCCTAGCTTGGTGTTTACTTATTGAAACTATATATACATTTAATTTGATCCATCCGTGTACGTACACCAGTAGATTATTAAGTACCAATTATCAAATTGAGTTCTCTTGATGGTCCTATTGTCTGACAAACAGATGGTAGCACACGTTGATGAAGGTTCAATAAATACATGACTTACGCTGTCAACCTTAGTTTGCTCACCGCAGTATCTGGCCTACAAGTGCAACAGGATGCCCATATTGTAGGTTTTCATTAATGCATGCTAGCTCATGGTTAACTAATCGAGGCTGTAATGTAAAACCCACCACATATTCAGAAAGCTTAAACTAATTAATACGAGCCTATAATAGGTCCTTCATTCCTGCTCAAGTGATTAATCATTTACTTATAGGCATAATAAGGCAAGGTATATAGGAAGCTAGTTAGTTCTTGAAATTATTGTCCGATTACAAATGACTTTTTTTTTTATAATTGGCTGGAGAATCAGCTAATAAGACAATACCGTGGTTTATATTTCTGGCCAAAAGGGTACATTTCAAGTCCGATTACAGATGACTGAATACGCAGGTGCAGAATTGGAATTAGCAGTACACATCACTTTGCTTATTTTGTTTTGGTTATTTTATATTTGATATATTATTAAGCCAAATATGCTTATAATATGTTATAGTTATAGTTATAGTTTCCTGAATATATATATATATATGCCAAGGTTTCCGTACTCAAAAGATCAAGAACCACTTATCAAGTGTATAAAAGGTTATATATAATTTGCAATGCATATGCGAAGTCATCTCAAGTTTTAACAATAATGGCTTATTAATTAATTAACTTGATGCAAACTCAATACTGTATCAATGAGTCTTAGCTACAACTATATGTAGGCATCTTTGGCTACATTTTTCATGGTACAGTTTGTGTAGAGTAAATGTACATGTTTTATAAGTTTGTTGTACTGTTTATAAAGTTAGTATGTACATTTAGTACAAATTCAGAAATATCACAATTCACTGTATACATGTACATATACATCAGTACAGTTTTGAATGATCAAATGTACAGTTTTCAATGACTGAATGTACATGTATGTAGCTATCTATAGCTACATGTAGTTGTAGCCAAGAAATTGGGATACTGTATTATGATGTATGCATCATCTGGTATTATAGTCGATGCCACTAGCTTAAACTATAGATAGAGTATCATTAATTATTGCATTTCTTCGTGGTCCCCATATTTGATCAACCAAAGAGTTTTATTTAACGCTAATACTTGGCTACAGCTGGATGTAGTCAACTGTAGCTACATCCCTATAGTTCCGTCCGTTTTTTTTTTTCTAACGCGCCCTCAAGCGTTCTTTTCTTTTTTTCTTTTTTTCCTTTTTATCATAAAAAATTTAAATGGTTGTAACTTTTAATATATAAGTCTAAAATGAAAAAAATTTATATCATTGTTCATCTAAATTCGAGCTCTTCAAAACAAGACCAGTCACATATATATCTTGACAACTTTTAAAAAAAAATATTTTTTCATATACATACACTAAAATGATAATATGATTCATTAATTTATATTATGATTCATTAAAATTGATATTATGATTCATTAAATAATAAGTGGTGAATTCGACGTTTTTAGCTTTCCTATGGTGGGTTTTGGGGTGTTTTGGGGTAGGATAATCTATTTGGAATTTGTTCTGTACTTTATATTATAGCAACTAACTCGACAGGTTTTTAGGGTTTGTGCCCTAAACCCGCCACTACAAACCCTAAAAGTACCTTCGACGTTTTTTAGCTATTCTATGGTGGATTTTGGGGTGTTTTGGGGGTAGGGTAATCTATTTTGAATTTGTTTCGTACTTTATTGTAGCAACTAACTCGACAGGTTTTTAGGGTTGTGTGGTAGGGGTTTAGGGTCTAACCCTAAACTCGCCACTACAAACCTAAAAATGCCTTCGACGTTTTTTACCTATCCTAGGGTGGGTTTTGGGGTGTTTTGGGGGTAGGGTAATCTATTTGGAATTTTTTTCGTATTTTATATTGTAACAACTAACTCGACAGGTTTTTGGGTTTGTGGTATCGGGTTTAGGGTCTAATAAATGCCTTCGACGTTTTTAGCTATCCTAGGGGGTTTTGGGGTGTTTTGGGGGTAGGGTAATCTATTTGGAAACCGTTTTATACTTACATTGTAGCAACTTACTCGACAGGTTTTAGGGTTTGTGGTCACGGGTTAGGGTCGTTAGACCCTAAACCCGCCACTACAAACCCTAAAAATGCCTTCGACGTATTTTAGCTTTCCTAGGGTGGGTTTTAGGGTGTGTGGGGTTACGGTAATCTATTTGGAAGCCGTTATATACTTTAATGTGAGAATGTACATATTTTAATGTGAGAATGTACATGTTCAATTATGAGAATGTATATGTTTTAATGAACATCTGTACATGTTTGTATGACCGTCTGTACAAGTGTTCTTGCTTATATGTACATGTTTTAATTTAAGGATGTACAATTTAATTATTCGTACAGGTTTATATGACTATCTATAAGTTTTTAATGTGAGGATGTACATGTTTTTACGTGAGCATTTGTACAGGTTTGTATGACAATCTGTACAAGTTTTCTTTTACGTTCTGTGCTCCATATATGTAAAAATATTTTTTTAAAAGTTGTCAAAATATATCCATGACTGCTCTTGTTTTGAAGAGCTTAAATTTAGATGAATAATGATATATTTTTTATTTTGGACTTATATATTAAAAGTTACAACCATTTAAAGTTTTTATGATAAAAAAGAAAAAAAATAAAAAAAGAAAAGAAAAGAACGCTTGCGCGCGCGTTGGTTAAAGAAAAAAAAAGAAAAGAAGAAGAAGAATGGAGTAGCCGATTTGGCTACATTTGGTTGTAGGCAAGTGAGAATAACACTCGCCCGTGTACGAGTAAATTTATACAATGAAATCTTCAAATCGATCGACGGTGTGTCTCATTATTTAGTCATGTACGACTGGGTTTATCTACATATTTGTTGTCACTTTTTGTTGCCTGCTGCCTAAACTCTCTCAGGCTTGTATATGTCTCACTACGTTTTTCTTTTTATTTAAGAAAATAGTGACTACAACTCTTCAATTGCTAAATCAAGATAAAAAGATCTTATTCAATCATGAAAATATTGGTGTCAGTTAATATTACTATTATCCATCAAATCACATAACGAAGGGTTAAGATTCCATTTTAGATGCTTTCATAGCATATGCTAATTTAAGTGACCATTTTCATATCTACATATTGCATTAATCAAATATAAAAAAAGGAGAAAATTGGATATACTAGTATATTTCTCTCACGCCAGCAAAGCTCGATCGAGAATGAACAAATTTGAAATTATAAGAAGCTAGCTGACCAATAAAATCATGAGTTCGTTCACTCAAACAACCTTGATCAGGAACAATATAAAACAAATGTAGACAGACACTCGTGTGCAGCATAAATCTTGGATCTTGATATGGAAGGTAGGAGTGACATATGATAGACAGTAGTAGTTCGTTGGATAACAGATCTACATAGAGATTGCATTAGCTGGGGTGTTTGAGTCGAAAGGGACGGAGTTTTTCAGGATATGAATTTATATGTACAATTTATTTATTTATAGTCATTTCAATCTATAATTATCTTAACCAATTATTTTATAGTCGATGTATTTAATCAAATTATTATATATAGTTAAGACTTGGACGAGCATACCAATTCCATTTCAAGTTGTAGCGTTTTTTTTTTAATCAATTAATGTGGGATTCCTCATGTCTCCTCTCCTAAATTTTGCTATATAAATGAACTAACCCGTCAAATTAAACAACTAGATCTCATCATCCAAATGAACTCATCTTCTCCTCCCAATCCCAACCTTAATTACAAAAAAAAACATGGGTTCCAGCGAAAACACAACTTACCATTCCAGATCAATCAGCTTACCATCCAAATCCCACCCATTGCTATCCGAAATCGAGGACCAACTCTCCCGTTTAACCTCATTTGAATCAATATATGCAACCAGTTCATCGTCACACTCCTCATCAATCATAACCCACCGAATCATCCATCTCATAAACCTCTTCGACTGTGTTGACGAGCTTCTTATCCTTCACTCATCCAACGATGTGTACCGCAGCACCATCAACAATCTTCTCGATGGATCCCTCAAGCTTCTAGATGTGTGCAGCGTCTCCAAGGATGCTTTGTCACAGCTGAAGGAATGTATTCAAACCACTCAATCTTGTCTCCGGAGAAAAGGGAGCAGTGGTGAGCTCACATTAACTAACGAAGTTTGTAAGTACATCAGTTGCAGAAAGAAAGTGAAACAGACAGTTAAAAAGACCCTCAAAGACATCAGGATTAATATTGTAACAGATCAACGAAGCTGCTGTGGAAATGTCAGTCCATTTATTGTTTTGAGAAGATCGGAAATAGTCGCGCTGGAGATCTTCGAGTCCTTGCTGGGGTTTATTTCCGGCATAAAGATACAACATCAAAAGAAGAGGAAAAGCAGCTGGTGCGTGGTTTCGAAGCTATTATTATTGCAGGGCAACCATCACGACCAATCGTCTGACAAAAACGGGGAATCACGAAACGTATTTGATGAAGTGGATATTGCTCTGGGTTCTTTTCTGTCGAGTGGAAGCAATAAGAAGAGTACTGGTATCGATTTCGCTAGGGCTGAGGGTTTGAGAAGCAAATTGGTGCAATTAGAGTCTGAAATTCAGGAACTTGATCAAGTGTTGGAGCGGTTATTTAGACGGCTGGTGAAAACTAGAGCGACCGTTCTGAATGTTTTGAGTGATTGAGATTTTGTATTAATCTTCCTGTCCTGTGTAGATCCTCCAGCTGGTATCAAAGGAAAATACCTCTCAGTTTACATTAATCACTGTTGAACGGGGGATATCAGGAAATATTGTGTTCGAAGTGACATTTTTTGTTATGTTTTTGTTGTTTCCAAAACCTCAAAACTTCCAATTAGCTTAGATAAGTACATAGATTTTCATGTAAAGAACAGACCTTGCTAGCCTATGCAAAACAGCTATGATATGCAGCAGAAATAACAGACATAAACCACTTGCAGTCCTCCTTAATAAGGCCCAGCATACTGAGCCCAAATAGCATTTAGTTTATTATAGCCCAAAGGGCCTTAGCGTCTCTTATTTACATTTGTGTACATCTATATAAAGCCTGGCACTGTACAAACCTAATTGGGAATGACATACGAATATTCATTGAAACCAGCGCCGCTCATCTTTTACCAATTATGGTATCAGAGCTTCATTGAAGGTGACTCCCCTATCAACCCTTCAACGTTCTTCTCCTGCTCCAGTTCTGACCCATGGCGTCAACCACCTCAAGCTCCAGCTCCAGTTCTTCATCGGCCATCAATGCACATTCGGTTCCTGCCATCTCTGGAGCTGTCTCCGGTTCTGCAACATTCTCTTTTCCTTCATTAATCTCCTCTGCTGGTAACTTCATCAAACTCTCTTCTGATAATTTTCTGGTTTGGAAGAAACAAATTGAGCCTTATCTGAGAGGACATGGGTTGTTTGGAGTCATCGATGGGACGATCCCAAAACCTGCTCAAGAAACAATAAATGGGTTAGCTAATGATGAATATCTGAAATGGAAGCAACTAGATCAACTTGTAATGTCTGTTTTAACTGCTTCTCTCACAGAATCAGTAGTGTGTCAAGTGTTACAATGTGACACTTCTGCTCAAGTTTGGAATACTGTTTCATCTATGTATGAAACTCAGAATGCGGCAAAAATAATGCAAACCAAAAGTCTCCTTATGGATCTAAAGAAAGGAGGTGATACAGTCACTGAATACTATAATAAGGCCCAGAGATTGGCTGCCTCTCTTGCCTCAGCAGGTTGCACTCTATCAGATCAGGATCTAAATTCCTATCTCATTAGAGGTTTGGGCCCTGAGTTTGACACTCTAGTAACCAACACCCTTACTCGGTCTGATGCTATAAACTCTTCAGTTCTCTTCAGTCACATGCTACAGCTTGAAGCTCATCTTGCTCAACAAACTCAGTCCACTCAAAATCATACCCAAATCAGTCTAAATGCTACAGACTTGACTCAAAACTCATTCAAACAAAACTTCACCTATTACTCACGTGGAAGAGGCAACAATAACAACAACAGAGGCAAAGGGAACAACAACAACAGCAATAGGGGCAGAGGCAGGTCATACATTAGCTATGGAAACACACAAAGAGCAAATGGAAACAGCTCATCCAACTTTAACCAATTATCTGGGAGGACTGATCCCAGGCCACAATGTCAAATCTGTGAAAAGTTTGGGCACACTGCCCTCACTTGCTGGCACAGAAACAATTACTCTTATCAGGCCCCTGCCCCACCCTCATTTAGTGCGAATTACACTAATGTTCACCCAGCTGAAGCTCCTTGGTACCCTGACAGTGCCGCTACAAATCATTTCACAAATAATTTCAACAACTTGACTTTGGATACTCAGTCCTATGGTGGATCAGATTCAGTGGCTATAGGAAATGGGGCAAATCTACCTATTCTTAATCATGGTTCAGGCAGGCTTTCTACTTCCTATGGTTCATTTGTTCTCAATAATCTACTTCATGTTCCACAGCTCACAAAGAATCTTATATCAGTTAGGAATTTTTGTGGTGATAATGATGTTTATTTCAAGTTTCATTTCTCTCATTTTCTCATTATGGATCGAAGAACGGGGAGAGTTATTCTTCTAGGAGGAATTAAGGATGGGCTCTACTGTTTCCCTCCCACCAGCATCTCTAAACCAGAAGCTCACAGCACTGTCAGGACAGCAGCTCAAGTGTGGCACTCCAGATTTGGCCATCCTTCAGTCAGAACCACTAAGTTACTATTAAATAAGTACAGTCTGCTTTTTACCAATATTAGTGGGTTAAATAAAGTGTGTGATGCTTGCCACAGGGGTAAGATGCACTCTCTACCTTACCCACCCAGTCCCACTTTATCTACTTCTGCATTTGATCTAGTTTTTATGGATGTATGGGGTCCTGCCCCAATTTTGTCTATGGCTGGTGCCAAATACTTTCTTTCAATAGTAGATGATTGCACAAGGTTTCTTTGGATTTTTCCTATCTCGGCTAAGTCGTGTGTCACTAATATTGTGCTTGACTTTATTCGGTTTGTCAAGACCCAATTCAACAAGATTATTTGTGCCATTCAGACTGATGGTGGAGGGGAATTTCAACCCCTCAAACCTATACTAAGAGCTCAAGGCATCATCCATCGCCTCACATGCCCCTATGCTCACAGCCAAAATGGAAGTATTGAGAGCAGACACAGAAGCATTGTGGACAAAGGTTTAGCCCTGCTATCCCATGCCTCAGCACCCCTAAAGTACTGGGATAAAGCATTTCTCACTTCTATTTACTTGATAAATAGAACTCCTATGGCAGTCCTAAATCATCAAACTCCCTATGAAACCCTGTTTGGAAAACCCCCTGACTTTTCTGTCCTCAAGGTCTTTGGCTGTCTTTGTTGGCCAAACCTACGCCCCTACAACCAGCACAAAATGGCCTTCCGCACTACACCTTGTGTGTTCCTCGGTTACAGCCCACATCATTTTGGCTACCTCTGCCTAGACCTGGCCACTGATCGCCTTTATATCTCCAGAGACGTTACCTTTGATGAGACATCCTTCCCCTTTCAACAACACAACAAACCCTCACCCTCTTCTACCCTTACATCACCTACAACCACCTTACCTATTATACCTGGCCTATCTTCTCCACCAGAAACCACCAGCCCAACTCCTACCCCCTCATCTCCTAGCTCCACAACAGAAAACACCACACATATTCCTCCCTCACCTATTCCTTTTAATATCTCTCCTTCTACCTCCTCTCCTTCTTTTTCCCCACCTAACCCTCATCCCATGATTACAAGGGCCCGAGACAACATTCACCAACCCCTCATAAGAACAGATGGAACTATCCCCTGGCCTCAAGCTCACTCTACTACCCTTATCCCTGATTCTCCCTCTTTCACGAAAGCTCTACAATTTCCTGATTGGCAGGCTGCCATACACAAGGAATATGATGCTCTCCTCTCGAATCAGACTTGGACCCTTGTCCCAAAACCTCCTAATACTCCTATTCTTGGTGTCAAATGGGTTCTCCGCATCAAGTTTAATTCTGATGGGTCCATTGAGAGGCGCAAGGCGCGCCTGGTTGCTAAGGGTTATCACCAAATTCATGGTGTGGATTATTTTGACACATTCAGCCCCGTTATCAAACCAACTACTGTCAGGATCATTTTAGCTCTTGCCTGCTCTAAACAATGGCCTATCCGACAATAGACATCCAAATGCATTTTTGCATGGTGATTTATCTGAAAATGTCTATATGCAGCAGCCCCCAGGTTTTAAGAATCGTCAACACCCGGATTTTGTTTGCAAACTTCAAAAGGCAATCTACGGGCTAAAACAGGCCCCAAGGGCCTGGTTCTCTAAGCTATCAGGGCTCTTATCTCTATGGGATTTCATGGTTCTGTTGCGGATACATCCTTTTACATCTATAGCTGGTATGGTCAAACTATCTAGTCCTTATCTATGTCGATGACCTTATTGTTACAGCTAATTCCCCATCTCTCATCGGTAAATTCTATTTTGTTCTCTCTACCCTGTTTCCTGTTAAGGACCTTGGACCTCTCAATTTTTTCCTCGGTGTCCAGGTTCACCGCACAAACAATGGTCTTTACTTATCACAAAAACAATACATCACTGATATTTTACAGAAAACCAACATGCAATCCTCCAAACCTATCTCTACTCCATCACCCCAAACACAGAACTTTCATCAACAGACACCACCTCTTTCTCAGATCCCAGTTTATACAGAAGCGTTTTAGGTAGTCTACAATACCTAAATCTAACGAGACCAGATATCAGTTACCTGGTGAATCGGCTTTGTCAGCACATGCACAATCCCTCCGTGCTCCATTGGCGTGCCCTTAAACGCCTTCTTTGGTATCTTCAGGCCACCAAAGATCTCTACTTTCATATCTCCGCTCACTCCTTTGCGCCTCTTCGCTTTCGCTGACTCGGATTGGGCTGGCTCCACGTCTGATCGACGCTCCACAACAGGCAATTGCGTCTACTTGGGCAACAATCTCGTCTCCTGGCTGTCGAAGAAGCAACACACCGTAGCGCGTTCTACAACAGAGGCGGAATACCGCGCTCTTGCCACCGTCACTTGCGATCTTCTCTGGATCCAACATCTTCTCAAAGAACTGCGCATCTCTCTTTCTTCTCCCCCAACCGTCTGGTGTGATAATATTGGTGCGGTTTATTTAGCGGCGAATCCCATCCTCCACTCTCGAATCAAGCACGTTCAACTCGATTATCATTTTCTCAGAGAAAAGCTAGCAAATAACACCCTGCGCATCTCCTTTATCTCTAGTCAGAAGCAGTTGGCTGACATACTTACGAAACCCTTGCCTGCGCCCCGATTCCAGTTACTTCGATCTCATCTTTCACTTTGCCAGATTCGATCGAGGGGGGATAATAAGGCCCAACATATTGAGCCCAAATAGCATTTAGTTTATTATAGCCCAAAAGGCCATAGTGTCTCTTTTACACATCTATATATAAAGCCTAGCACTGTACAAACCTAATTGGGAATGATATACGAATATACATTGGTACCAACGCCGCTCATCTTTTACCATTTACTTCCAAGTCCCACCGAAACGACAACACAGCACCATCTCCACTCTTTCTTCTTACCGAAAATGACAGCAACAGTCCCTTAAACTCTACTCCCTCTCGCACCTGGAAGTCGTAGATGGTTGCCCTCCACGTCCAACGGAAAACTAAGAGCTTGGGTCATGAAGCAACAAGTTGGGGAGAGGTAAACAACAGCTCACTTCCTCGGTTTTATGCGGCAAAAGTATAGCTCTTAACATGCTCTTTTTCCTCTTCTCTTTACGCCAGTTGAAGAGTGTTTTTCCTTCTTTTCTAGCCTTCATCCAACACAAGGAACAGCCATGAGAATGACTTACGCTCACATGCTCGAATCTGGTAAGGAACCGGCATGAATTCCATGCGGTCCTTTTTCTCCTTCAGTTTTCTTTGCTCAGAAAACGGTGTGCTTAACACCATCACTAACACTCCCCCTCGTGTCCAAGTACTGAAGGGATTGTAGTCCTCTTTTGAGCAGGACAACTGCCTTGGTCATCTGCACCGGACAATAAGGATACAAGTAATACAGAGGTAAAGACCGGTGAAGCGATGCTCTGTTTTAAGCCTCCTTCCAATACTTCTTCTTGGACTAAACTGCACCACCGGGTTGTACTCTAGCCAAACGAGATGCCAGCTGAGTTCCCACGATATTATAAGGTAAAGTTGCCTTTTTAAACTTCAAACAAACTCGGGTATAACTCCCTGTTATAGTTACTGAAAGAAGAACACCAGTTAACGGTAGTTTGTTTTTCCATGCACATACGGACCCCAACCATACTGTTGAAAAAAAAACTACTACGGTAATGGGGTTTCCCCTAAGGAGGAACGAACAGATAACATATATGTATAGGTATTGTGGAGTTAAATGCGTAAGGTTTATATATACGTATGCACGTGATATATCGGGGGTTATATACACGACCAGTAGAGAGCATATATACATGTAATACTGAATAAGAACTTGTACACAAATAACGGGAATGTATGTATATATACATGCGTTATTTTGATTGAGTAATACTTAGCTAATGGTGGTTATAAGTTAGGAAAAAAAAAGAATGATAATCAAATTAAGGTATATGATTACTAATATTAAGAATATGTGAGGGAAGGGTTTAAAAGACTGATGGAAAAATTTTGTATAAATGGTGACCTTTGATTGACTTTAGAGGCATTATAATGCCATTAAGAAAGTTTATGTTATGCTATTGATAAGGCCATATATTTAGGCCATGTCAAAACAATTATTTTGTGTTCTAAATAGTCGTTAATAAATCTATAAGTGGATTTTTTTTTTAAGCTATGTAAGTTTCTGATGCAAGACCATATTTCTAGCGTTTATAACTGCTTAGTAACACCATAGAAAAATATATGGGCATAATTATAAACTTATATAATGGCTCAAATGAATTTTAAAGCCTTGTACACGTATTTTATTAGATGGATAAATCGCAAAAGGGGCAAAATATAAATAAATGAAATATGGGGTATATAAGGTATTGGTAGCCTAGAGGAATAGTTTCAGAGATTTTATAAGTATAAGATATAAGTTTCATAAAACTAGGGGTAAAATGTGAACTAGGAAACTAAGGGGTTAGTCCTGTAAATAACTATCGAATCGGTCAGAGAATAATTTAAGTGGTCAACCTTGACCACCTAAGAAGATTGACCAAAATAAAATGATAAGGATGGCTATCCTAAGTATTTAAAGGAATATTAAGTCAAAATAATAACTGTAGAAAAATTATTCTGGGAATATATAAATAGATCTCGAAAGTTCGGGGCATAAATGAAGATCTTAATATTTGAGGGGATTAGTAAGCAATCCTAAGAAGGTTTTGGAAATTTAAGTAATGATATAAGTTAATTAAGAGGTGTAATATAAGGCTTCAAATAATTTAAGTGTTGGTCATTGGGGAAATATAGTAGTTATATATTATAGGCTGTTTAGGAAATTTCAAGTTGGACAAGATATATTATAACATGTGTGGATTGTAATGAATAATAGGAGGTACTAAGATTATATCCTTAGTAGATAAGGTGAGAGAAATAACATTAATAACTGTTAAAACAATCTCACAGGGAGTGGGAGGATAACCCCTACAATGGGTGAAGAGCATATAAGGATAAGTGTAATAAGATTTATAGTGGAGGGTCCAATTATAAAACCCTAGTGTTACTATTATGCTATAAGGTTGTGTGAGGATGAATAAATAATGAGTTATATACTCAAGGTATTATATAAACACATTGACTTAGAGACACCATCCAAGTCAACCCATATTGACTAAGTCAAATAGTTGACCAAAGTGGTCAAGTTGACCAACCTAAGGAGTTGATAAGTACATGGTCAATCATGAGTGGTGGTTGCTAACGTGCATGCACATATACATGTGCATATATATCGGTGTATACATAACCATATTTGTATAGCTATATGCGTATAAGAACTTGGATATAACCCTATGGATAAACCTAATAAGTTTGAAAGTCTAATCCCTAAGTGGAGGATTATAATTACCATAGATGACATTAACCCGAATAACGAATTTCTAAAGATAATAACCAGAGTAGAAACAAGGAATGAACGAAGGGTTTATTATGGGGTTTAGTTACAAAGACATAAGATCATTCGGAAGTTTTAGCATTCTGATGTTAGCATTATATTCCAGAGTTATGAGTCTGTGGAAATCTATGGAAGGACGGGAGCGGTTGTGTGGGAGTATTAGCGACTCCGTCCATGGTGCAGGTATGTTGGATTCTATGGTCTGAACCCCTGATGGATTCTTTGGGTTCAGACATTTGTGTGCTAACTGCTTAACATGATATGGTTGAATATGCATGATGAAACTCGTATTGTGTGATTTTTATATGCTCGACGATCAAGCGATTATTAATTGTGCCCGTACGTCGTTCGTACTGGTGATAACAATTATCACCAAACCTAGGTGTGAACCATTAGGAGAGATCCCGAGTGCTAACTTACGAGAGCAGAACTTCTCCTAACACACTAAGTGAAATACTTAGTTTAGAGACCCGGCAATGACCGTCTCTAGAGCGATGACTCGACTTGTAAACATCACCTAGTAGATTTCTAGGTACGTGTGTGTAAGACCCCTTGGGCATCCAATAAATGTAAATCCTCCAATAACGAGATTGAATCTCCAGGAGACTAACTAAAATGTGCTAACAGTTGAGAGTTAACTAATTAATGATATCTTGTTTAGTAAATCCTGGTCTGCATTCGTTCCAGCAGGTTGCGCATAGTGATCACTAGAGTTTAACACCCGTTTAGGGTCTACTCTTGTTAATCTAACGAGCCGGATATGATCGTTAGTCGAATGTGCTACCGTTGGCACCATAACATGGCTTCGGCCGAATGGACGTCTACCACTGTAGACAAGTAAGACCATTTGCTTACTGGTAGATGGCACAGGACTATTGTCCAAATTATAAATGTGTGAGGCTAACAGGAATTTTGTCCTTAACGTGACACCCGTGTGATTATGTGAGGCGGTGATGGAAGCGAGGCTTCGTGTGATGGACTGTTAATGGATGAGACTAACCTAACTCGACTATCTCATAACTTGACATCGACTCGACATTTACTTCCAACTATATCACAATGATATATATTCTGCTGAAAGAGTGCCTATGTGCTTGCTGTATGTTTATATTATGCCTTTACAGTTGTTATGTCTCATGAAACCGGAACTGCATGTAACGAACCCATATGCTTAACAAGATGGCTAATTAACTCATGTGGCCTAATGGGTCTAGGATCATATAGTTCAACATACTCAGCCCATGCTGAGCCTTTTGGCAACCACATTTTGCAGGTATGCAACGAATGACGCCGGAGTGCGGGATTGGGTATGGACTTGACTTTTATTAGACACTATGTGTAGGAGGATTTCTGAACTAAGGCCTGGTAGGGGATAATCGAATACTGTTAGTTGCTCACTAGTTCATAGATAAATGAGGATTTATTTATGAGTGGCGCGTTTTGAAATACAGTTGATAAGCGTTCTGAATTATGTAATCTCGTCATCACTGCGGATGGATGGTTAAGTAGATGGTTAGATGGTTGTGACACCCGCCTAGTTAGTGAGAGTATTCCGCTGCAAGTATTGCCATTAATATATTTTGATTACTGCTATGAAGCGATTACGGTAAGAGTTAGGATTAATAGACGGGGGTGTTACAAAAAGTGGCATCAGAGCGGAGTACCGCTCTGATGACGAGATATTAGGGTAAGACTGTGAGCATAGGATTCGGGGATATGGGAAACGTGGTGAGGATCCGTAACTGGAAATTCCTAGGAATTAATGTGAAATATACGTGATCATTGGCCTATAAAGGCACTATGAATGTAGAAGGGTTGCGAATACGCAAATCCCGAACTTCTTGTATATGTGTTGATTACCCTGGAAATACTACCAGATAGACGAAAGATATATGTATGGCTACGTGGTTAGGTAGACCACCGTCGCTATGAGAATGAACAAGTTGAGACGGGGAATATGAAGTCACGAGAGAACTGTCATTTATGTCATACTAATTTTCCATGGCCATAACGACGACCGGTAGACCACCGGCTACAGACATTCTGGAACGCCTATCCTCACCCTCCTCATCCCAGAGACTAATGACAAATGAAGACCGCAGGGAGATGAAAAGATCCTTCCTATTGGGAAGACCTGACCTGGCCGCCATGAAATATTACATCGACAATGCGGGACCAGAGCTCAAATGCATGAACTACTAAGGACTAGATAATCTCGGTAGCAGTATACTACCTAAGGGAATTTAATCGAACTCAGTAGCGACATAGTGGAACACTATACCAACGGCAATAAAAAGAGCCAGCAAGACTAGCGAATATGCGAAGACATGAACGTATAGATACCGCAGCAACATGCACTGTACAATAATTCAACCTGCATGGCGCACTTGTCACAAAAGTGCTGCCCTAATAAACTATTTTGGAAAGACGACGATGACCTACAACGGTAGACAACTTCAAGGGCGTATGGACCGTACCCTCTAGGGCTACAATGAGTTAACACCTTGAGAGAAGAATGGCCACATAACCCTGAGAATGCGGGAAAGACGAATGTCTGAGCGAATGCAAAGGGAAGATTAACGAGAACCCCCTCGTAAGGAACAGAACCTGAATTTTTGGGATACCCACGCACTGAGCCTGACGCTCAGTGCGGGATAGACAATTCCATAATTTTATATTGACTTCATGCGGAGCACAAGTAACACGCTAAACCTACATAACCCATATGTACACGGTGAATAAACCTGCTAAATTGACTTACCTTGAGTAAACCTTCTATACTTACAAACCCTTTCACAATTCCAAGCCTTATTCTTACCAACAGACACGAATTAAACCTACGGACGAAAAGCGAGAGTATACGGGCAAGGCGCACCGAATTACTAACCCGAGCATGACCTACTCAGAGAAATCTATAACCATCAGCAAGCGAACTATCGTCATGAGAGAGTTCGACACACCAAAGGTGGAGACCAAGAGGACTAACTACAAACATCAAAAGTTCTAAAACTGAGTTACAAATAATGTACTTAGGCGAATAATGAACGCATAAATTAAGAAACCCGTGATACGAAAAAGATAGGACAGGTACGTAGAGTATAAACCCGATCCCAATCCAGGGAGAGGCTGACAACCTGTATTGCTCGATAGTTGAGCCGAATACGATGCCAAGATAACGCCAATCATTGCGTGTAAAGAATGATGCATCCATCGTTGACAACACGGGACAAGCAACCGAATCAATCCCAAGAAACCCATAGGATATCCTAATGTGAAAACTCCGAATCCCTAAATTATGATAAAAAGGAAGAACGAATATAAGTAACAAGGTGTTCTGAAACCGGAGAGGGCCGAATCGGGAAAACAGCTGAAACAAGCATACTACATGATAGGCGGATTTAGCTAAATGCTGCACTATAAGCGCCACTAAGGGCTACCTATATACTTATCGAAGATTGAAAACCTGGGGAATTAAGATACTGATGCAATTCAGTAGGGCCACATATTGAGAAGATATATCCATACATTCTTAACCACATAGCGAACCGAAACTCGACTTATTATGAGGCACATGCCCTACTCCATTCACATGAACATGCACGAGCATATGTCTGCTTCGACGACTCAAGTGCGTAAATAGGAGTAAAGGGATGTATAAATTCGAATAGAATTAAATCCCCAATATAATATAAATAATAATACAAACAATGAAATATGTGACTCAGTGTGAAGCTGATGTGAGATCAAGTAACCGAATTAGCTAGCTACCCGATAAACTGATTAGTTATAACCAGTAAGACTTAGTTTCATGAATAGTGAGATGGATCGCCTGAGAATGTACGCTATAACCACGAGCGGCTCGTTTGTAAAGAGATTAATTTTAGATAGAGTGTTTATCACGTAATGAAAGTCTCGATAAGATAAAATTTGGAAATAAGAAAATAAATTTTGAGGTTGTCTGATATTTGACGTGGGAGGTCGAACTTGACCGTGGTCAAGTCAAGGGAAAACCAAACACAAATTGGAGTAAAGGAATAATTCAACACCGATGCTGACCACATTGGGGTTGGAAAGTTCCTGGAACTCCCTACAAGTGGTCACGAATAATTGTAATTAAATAGGTGGCTATTTTCAGTCCTCCCAAAATGTAGCATCAACTCATCTAAAGGTATTAAACTGCATGAAACATAAGTTTAACGTACCTGAAACATAGGTTTCGGAAACTGAAACATCAACCTTGTGCAACCTCCATTCATCCTCTCCTTTAATATTAAACTGTTTTCTAGATTGTCCAAATTGTTTACTTAACTAGTTAAGGATGTTAACAAAGATTTAAACCAAGACTAATCCAAGAGAATACTGCTAACACTACTAGAAATTTATTCTATAGCAACACAAAAGCTGCAGACAACTGCAACACAAGAGCTTGGTATTCCCCCTTTATGTGTATATGGTGTGAATTGTATAAATTGATAAGAACATTATCCTTGTGTACTATAGAGGGTAAAGAGTTAGAAAGACTCCGCAAATATCGAAATACAGACTGTTACGAGGGAATACTCATGGTAATTATAACGTAATGCATGGAAATAAGTCCATTAAGGAACCAAGAGATACTTCCACATACTAAACAAGAACCTATCCATAAACTTGGTAGAATTCGGAGAAAAGGAACTTTATACCAAAACTAAGGTGAGATTCTGTTGCGAAGAGCGCACACTCCCAACTACAAACCCCAGCAGTAACGAGCGATCGAAACCTTATCTGTATGATCAGTAACAAATCTTACGCTAATTACATGAACCGACTACAATGGCAGTTGGACAAATAATTAATCGAAAAGAAAGTCTGGTTGACCTCTAATACTAACTTAAAAGGAATTCGAACCCCTTTCAACTACAGATTAAAGGAAAAGAGGTATAGAACATTGAAAATACCGTACCTCAGCATGAGGCCTACCTAAATCGATTGCAACCGTAAACGCATATCGATATACAATGTCAAACCAATTAACACCTGAAACACTACCTTATAAAGGAGTACCACAACCAATACACTACTAGGAGAGCGAGGTGTCACCTCTAACCCCCTTCCCAATCCGTACCAATAAGGCAACAACACCTATGACAAGATAACTAAGAACACGAACTAATCAACATCATACGACACCGAGGACACCGAGAAAGGGAGATTGACAATAGAACACTTCACTAACCGTGTGACGGACACTATGATAAGTGTGAACATATAGGCTTTTTAGGGTTTAAATACCTTATAATTTGTAACAATTCAGGCAATGTTTCCCACTTATTATGTGTTTTTCCTAAGATTTATGTTTTATTAGAACTGATGTATTTTATATGCTAAATATAGGAAAAACCCAGGAAACGAAGATTTTACCTCATAAGGATTACAACACAACAAACGGGGAACAAATCAGGAGAAGAGACACAAAAATTGGTCACGTTCGGATCTGTTTGTCCAGACACAAACCCGGACGTCTCTTGTCCGGATCAGTTTAGCCGGACACAGAGTCGGACGTGACCTAAATTCCAGATCTGAGAGTTCTCTGTCTTGTCCGGATCCGGACAGCGATCCGGACATATTTCGAGTTTCAGATCTAAAAGTCTCGTGTCACGTCCGGATCCGGACACAGATCCGGACGTCACACAGAATTGAAAAATAAAAATACACTGCACTGATAATTAGCCTTTCGGCTCAATTATCAGAGGCGGAAAGGGGCACAATTATGTGAGGCGACGGGCATTTATTAACACACACCCATGCCCCAATTATTTTCAGCTCACCAAACGCTCTTCTAAACTCTATTTAAACACTGCTCTCCTTCACCTCTAAATGCACCAGACTTCAGAGTCTAATCTTCATCTCTCCCTCTCTGTAATCCTCTCATTCACGTACTCCATTTCCATTCATCAATTCCCTCCATAAAACTGCACCGTTCACTCACGATATAATCCGTATTCACTCCTCAAATCCTCCATTATCTTCACCCGTCACTCACACACATCCCGTACTCATACGCATAATTTAGCCGTGTCTGACCCTTGTCCGATCCGGACACACACATTTCACACACGTCCGGATCGCGTCCGACCCAGACAGACCCGGACATCTCACGTCCGACTCTGTGTCCGACCCTGTTGATCCGGACAACTCACAAAACTCACCAAAATTTCCACTTTCGCCCCATTTCACCCAGTTCACTCCATTATCACCAAAACCAACCTTCAAGCTAGCACAGCGCAAGGACAAGGGACGGAGCGGGCAAGAAGATCTTCGTAACAGATGATTTCTTCAACTCTCTCTCTATTTATGATTATAATGGCTATGTCTAGCTAAGAGGATATACTCTAGGGGAAGGGATGTTGTAATTAGTTCAACTCTGCATTATTTTACTACTTTATTGAGACAATTTGGTTTGTTCAGGTTAATGCTTCTAAGTGCTTTTAATAAACGTCATGAATTTATTATAAGCCCTCGAATCATGTTATGATCAGATAAGGTGATTAGCATTGACGGTCCTATTAACCTGTTACCTGTGATAATTGTAATCGGATAGATTACATTAGTCACTAGGAGCTTTAGTCCGGATTAAACCAGACTAGTAATTCTGTGCAATAAAACCATCTAGATATACTTGCTAGGTCTAGACTAGAACTACATGTCCTGTCTAGATGAGCTATCTGGAATTAAGACTTAATACAGAATAGATAATTGAGAATTACAAGCCGATCCAAGTCTCCACTTAAGTAGTAGAATATGCAGAACCTAGCTAGTGAAACAACTCCTTGAACCTAGAGTACCGTTCACACTCCCAAGACTATCACTTTAATTTATCAGCTATTTACTTTCTTGTTATCTTTTTGAAACCCAAAACCAAAACAAAACCCCCCTTTTTGAGTTAACCATTACCTAAGGCTAGACTTACTTATCAAGTCCCGTGGATTGACACCCAGGTCGCTTCATAATTTGCTATACTATTTCGACCGGGATTTTTGCAACCTAACGATCTATTGAATTATTGAATTCTAGGATTATTTCTTAGCATTTAATACATCAAATAAATCGTTTGCACCGATCAGATTAAAACAGATTTAGAAAGATAATGCAATAAAACAATCAGAATTATTGTAGCATAAGAACATTAATTGTAACAATTGTACGATATAAACCAGTAGAAATATAATGCACAATTAAATCAAACTACAATAAACCATCCCCCAGAGTAATTCCCTTAACTCAACATAATAGATAAACAGACAGAGTAAATAGGATAAGAAATCATCTTATTCTGACGTCGTGGATTTGCTCTGTTGCTTAGACTGGTGATATGTCGACTTAATGGTTGGATAATGGTGGAAATGGGGTGAAAATGGAGTTTGGGTGAAAATGGAGATTTTGTGGAAATTTTGGCCGTGTCCGGACTAGTAGGGTCGGACGTAGATCCGGACGTGAGTAGTCCGGGTCTACTTGGGTCGGACACGGGTGAATATATGCAGGGTATGATGGGCTGTGAGATGTCCGACTCTAATAGGGTCGGACAGAGGGTCGGACGTGTGTATGGAGCGTAAGTGATTAGCGAGAATTGGAAGAAGGAAATGGAGAACGCTCTCCAGCGTCCAATGTGTTTAGCAGAGCAGAAGAGGTTTGTTTAAATAGGCAGGGGAGAGCAGAGGAAGATGAATAAATTAAGGAGGGAGTGTGCTTTCGGTGGAGTCTTTCGGCGCCTCAAATAATGCAGCACCGAAAAACTTTCGGTGTTGTATTATTTTTTTCCGCTGTATGACGTCCGGGTCTACCAGACCCGGACGTGAGACAGAAAATTCCCGCCAAGTCTCTCTCTTTTGCGCGCCTTTTCTCCTCAATGATGTCCGGGTCTGGTGTCCGGCCCTACGTGGGTCGGACACCTCTGTGACGTCGTCTCTGTCCCTTGTCTGGTCTTCTTGTCCGGGTCTATGGGGGTCGGACAGCTATGTGTATTCTTCTGGGTCTTGTCCGGTCTAACTGTCCGGGTTGACTTGGGTCGGACATCTCTAGAGCTGTCCGGGTCGATGATGGGTCGGACAGTAGTCCGGACACGTGTATTTTTCGGTTTTCTTTGCAAACTTCGAAAGGCTCTAGATTATTCGTTTGAGCTCCGTTTTTCGATCCGTTTGCGGTGTTGGAAAGCTCTTAATGAGATCTATGCAGTTCCATAATAATTTCCTGCTTTTAACATATAAATTGGCATCAGTTCTTGTCCAAATTAAGAATCAAGAAAAGCATAGGATAAGTGTGAGAAAACGTCTAAAGAGTTACGTAAAATAGGAGTTTAGAGCATATAAAACTATATCAATTTCACACTTATCACTCTTCATTTGGCTTTCTTGATTGAAAATCGCCAAGGATCTTAGCTCCCTTGTTTAATCTTCTAATAAATGAATAAGTAGAGTAATGAGTACTAGGAAATAACCTTAGACTCATGAAACAAACCCTAGGTTACAAAGGTGCTTAAATGTACTAAAATAAGGGTTTACCTTAAGAGTTTTGGAATGAACTAGATAATGAATCAAGGCATGGCTTCAACTAGGATCTTGAAGATTGAATCAAGTCTAATTCATGGAGTAAAACAAGATGTCTCAAAGAGCAATTTTCGGTTATGAGTAAGAATGAAAGAAACTTGATTTTTCTTTAGCTTTTCTTACCTTAAGACAAAGGAGAGTAGTAAAGTTCAAGAAGATGAGCTTTTCCTCCATCAATGGGGTTTCTCCATGGCATGAAACTTGAGCTTTTGAGGATTTGAAAAGATAGGAATGAAGGTCTTGGTCTCACTTGCACAAATATGCAATTTGTTTGTGATTTGGAGTAGTATATCAACTTGGGTGTGTAATTGAAGTTGAGAAGCCATTAGAGGAAGGCTTGAACGCGAGGGAATCAGCAAGAAGGAAAGGATCACGTTGGAGAAGAGAAAGGAATAGGAAAAGATGAGAGAGATGAGTAAAGTCTTGTAAGATTTTGTTAAATAGAATAATGAATAGTTAAAGTGATTTTCCTTAATTCCCTCCTCTTCTTCTTATTTTATTCTTACTTTATTTTTGTGACTCTTGACCATAGGAACCGGCCATATATATATATATATATTAGGGATTCATTAGTCATTTTGCTAATCAAAGCACACTTAAGGCTTAATTAGTCACTAATTAGGTTACTATTCATTATGTGTATAATTAGTGAAATTTTTGTAATCTTTTTGGTTTAAGATTACTAATGTGATAATAAATATTATATAAGTTGATCAAGGCCTAATCTTGATCATTAAGCCACTCAACACTTGTCTCTAAGATAATCTCTCAAAAAGGTGCTTTAAGGGGTTTTGAAGCACAATTAGTGTTATAGCTTGCTTTTGAGCTTAGTTTTCTTTGATAATTGTTTTATAACATTCATTAGCATGTTATTGAGCTTAGGAATCCACTTTGGACCCTTGTTAATGTTATATAAGCTCTAGGGGTTCTTAGCGTACGTTTTTGCCCTAAGCGGGCTTAAGGCGCGTTTTTGCTTTAGATGATTGTTCTTTGATTTTCACTCGATCAATGTTGCTCATTATGCTAAATAAACTCACTTTAGAACTTATTAGAAGTTCTATAATTCATTTGTGCATTTAAGGCGCTAATTTGCTCTAATTGCTCTTAATATATGTTTTTGTGTTATTTATGTTTTAACTCTTTTCTAATGTTTCTAGGGCATGTTTTAGCCTTAGTATACCTTAATTGGGCAGTTCATTTATATATTAAGCTTTGGGGTTGTTATACCCAAAATTTCAACCCCCCCAGAAGAGAGTCTCTACCAATAGGCTAGTAGCGAGGGTTCCCAGTTCGATCGGCACATTTCAGAGTACTAGGGACAGCTTAGTCATCTCCAGGGGCATTTTCGTAATTTTTCAAGACTCCTAAGCCCTCTATAGGCTTTCTCTCTCCTCCAAAGAAGGGTCAAATTAATTCAAAATGCTTTGAAATTTTAACCCATGATAGAGGATGACATTTTAAGCACAATGGCGTTGGAATTTTGATTTTTCGAATTTCCAATAATTTTCTAGCAATTTCTGATTGAATCTGACGAGAAATTGAATTTAAAAATATTCCAATATCAAAAAAATTCGATTCCACTTTAGAAAAATCATAAATATCATCCTTTACCCGTGTGTAAAATTTCATAATCAAATTCCTTTTGGAAGCCCTCAAGCTAAAACTTCGGTAAATCTCGGTTTTTACCGGATTTTTCTATCTTTAAGGAAGCCTATATAAGGAGCCTTATCCCTTGATCAAATCAGAACCTCAAGAACCCTAGACTCTCAAAGAAGGCAGCCGTCTCTCTCTCTCCACGTTTTGAACTCCAGAGCCACAATCAAACACCGAAATCTCACCAAAATCAACACCAAAACATATTTTTCAACTCCCACAACATCATCCATCATCAAACCCTCACCAAAACAGCACCAAAACGTGAAGAACATCAAGAACAATGGGGAGTCAGAAGCTCGGTTCAAAGTTCTTCCGGATCAGCCATCAACGAGGCCTCCGAAGAGTCCCGACGTGAAGAAACACCACGAATCTAACGGTAAAACAGGTTGCAATTCTACTTTTCTAACTCTCCACGACCTTATTAACTCACTGTCAAATTTTGGGTTCAAACTAACTTTTTTACGCTTCTGTATTGCTAATTACTTTTGTTTTTGCCTTGTTACTTGTTCGTTAAGTTTCGTGCATAATTCGACTTCAAACTGCGATCTTTCAATTACTAACGAATTGTATATCTTTCAGGCTACACGTGCATAAATTTTGAGCCGAAAACACCTTCGGGAACCACCATAAAACCCCCGTCCGTGGGCTGTCCGGGATCTCGGACCTATGGTCCGGGACCACGGACGTGTTGTCCGTGGCCACGGACACCCACGGACGGCGGCGGGATTTTAGAATTTTAAAAACTTAGGTTTTGCAAAACTATGTCCGGGCCTACGGACATCCTGTCCGTGGCCCCGGACTTTTCAAAATTTTGTTTTATGTTTAATTCGACTTTTATTCTCACATAGTTTAACTAGGGTCCGTGGTTACGGACATTAGGTCCACGGCTACGGACGGAAACAAAATTTGACCTAATTCTGCCTCCGAAACCCTAGTTCAGGTAATTTTAATTTCCACTTTAATTTTCTGTCAAAAAATGCTAAAAAACACAAAAAATAGAAGCTCGCGCACTTAGGTTAAAACGACTCGTAATAAGCCTTAAATAAACCAAGTAGAGGAAAAGCGACCTAGGAAGGGTAATGAAAGTAATTGAACCCTAAATAAGTCGAATACCAAGTCCTCGAACCCGAACTCTCCTTTCCTAATTTGATCTAGGTTAAAATTAGGTGGCGACTCATAATAGGTTCCAGTGAGCTAGCTTAGGTTTTAATAATTATTGTTATATGACATAGTTATTAATCTTAGGCTATAAGTGGACCTAAAACCCGATCAGATCCCAACCAAGTTAATCCACATAGGATAGGGTTTAAAATCGAGGCTCACAGACTGGCGACTCTGCTGGGGACAAACTCTTAATTTTAACTTGTTTAATTTTAAGAAAGAGGGCTTAACTCGAAAATGTTTATTTATGGCTTTATTACTTTGTTTGTTTACTTTTGTACGCACTTTAATTTCTGCACCTTTGCATCATGTGAGAGCGAGGGTCCATGCAAACCGATTTTATCCCGGGACCCGTTTGAGGGTCCCCTGTCAGGGACTCACACCTTTTAGGTGATGTGAATAAGTGGGGGAAAAGAGGAGGGTGTCGTCTAACCACACCCCCTTAATACTGGGCTTTAGCCCCAAGCATTTTCCTGGCAGTATCCTTACCTAGCCCATTGTCTGGTCAGTCAAAGACCCGAACGTAGACGCACACCTTCAGGTGATGTGAAAAAGTGGGGAAGCCCAAAGAGAATAGCGTGCAAGCCCTATTCCTTTGAGGTGACCTGGGCCCATGCCCCAAGCACTTCTCTGGATCGATCCATACCCGGTTTGATTTAAACGTCTAGTGAGGACATGTTGAATTTGTGTGGGCCTTGTTTGCTCGTATGATCGGCCCATTACCCAGCCTAGAGATTGATAGGAACTTCTCCTACATTAACCTAGCCCAACCCGAATTGGCGGCTCTGCTTGTTTGCGGCCTAGAGGTCCTGTTTGGTTTAATATGTGAGTCATTCGGGCTTCGGCCCAAAAGCTTAGACTTAGGTTATTTCTCTTCTGGCCCAATTTGAATTATGCAATCAGTTCTAGGCCCATAAAAAGAAACCCACGTGAACTTGAAATAACCCAAGTTCTGAAAATAAAATCTTTTTCTGCTTAGCAAACATCTTCTCTGGCCCAAAGAAAGTTAGCCCCACTTGTGATTTAGGGACCATTCCAGCCCATGTGCTTTACTCCAGGCCCAACACATTCCGACCCAAGGGCTCATTCTAGACTAGGTAGACTTCTTATTCGGGCCCTAGCCCCAAACCCTAGATCTAGGTGTCACCTCTCAGGCCCAATCAAAGCCATCTGTTTAGATTTCAGTCCAAGTTCCAGTTCATAGTCTGAAAGATACTCCAGCCCAGGCACCTCATTCTCTGGGTATCCTGGCCCACTTGCTTTCAGCCTAAGTCTGTTTCGATCTATCTTGTGCGGCGTCATGTTTCAGCCCACTTCCTTTTGTTAGCTAATAATGGACACCTTGGACACAGGTAGACTCAAGTCCTAAGTGCAGTCCAATCGACATGGAAGCCCAGCTCGCAATTTTGGAACAAAAGCACATGGCCATCATTGAAGCTATGGAGCAGAGGCATAGTGCTGCCATGGACGCCGTGGAATCTAACTACGTTGCTGTTATCGAAGAGTTGAAAGCAAAGGCTCTTTCCCTCGAGTCCGAACGTCAAGCTCGGGATGAGTTAGTGGACAGGCTTCTCAACACCCTTTTTGACTGCATTGAGGTTGGCTCCATTGGGGTCCGAGGATCGAAGGAGAATGTCAAAGAAATTGCTACAGAACTCGGGAAAGTGATTAGGCAACCAGGGGCAGCAACTTGCATCCAAAGCTGCACCCGCAAGAGAACCAGGCAACATGAGGAAGACAGTGATCGACAGTCAAGAGGACCTGGTTGGAGTGTTGGGACAATAGAACCACCCCGATGGGATTCTCGACAAAGAGAGTTTACAGACATCGGTCGAACACCAAGACAAGCACTTGAAGAGCTTCGAGGAAGATATCCGATGCAACCGCTCGCCCTGAGGCCAGGAACTACTCATTTAGGGAAGGATCTTAATCAATTTTGTCACTT